>JAHDVE020006483.1:0-65818 GCA_022606495.2 Halesus radiatus | reverse complement strand
CTTCATAGGACAAAATGTAAATTTATCATAGACTTATTGAAGTATAATTTCGTTCGCCCCCGAGATGGCAAATATACCCATATTTCTTTAATTACTGCAATATTAAGACAGATCCGGCAGAGAGATATGGTCGGTATACAATGGCCTTCGCCGTATACCCAAAAGGGAGATGGAGTTGGGAAGCAATGGGTTAAAATCCTTTCTTAAAAATTATGATTATTTTACTAAGCAAATGTAATATTTTAAATAACTCATTTCTCATAACAAAAAGATAAAATACTTGAAATGCTTACGTAATGCTCCGTAGTAAATTTGTTTTCCTGCTCGTATGATAGAAAAATAAGAAGAAAAAAAAAGGTTTGTAGAACAAATCAGAATCAGAAACAACAATAGCTACAGTAAGTTATATAAAAAAAAAACAGACAGCAAACATTTCACTGTATTCCCCATAGAAAATCAGGAGTATGCCATACTGTTCCAAAACAATTACATAAATAAACACGGCAAGTGCAAGAAGTTAATTATTTGGTGTTATATTAAAAAATGGTTGAAATAATGAAATTTTTCTGTAGGTAATCTTTCTAAACCCCTTTAAGGTGATAAAAGAGTGTCTTTTAAAATTGATAATTAATGCATGTGAGTTGTATGGCTGAACTTTGTAATGTTCAAGTGCTTGTAACAATGCATGGAGATACTTACGGTGATTGGCGTTGGCGGCCTCAATGGCGTTCTCCCACCGGTCCCCAAACCACTGCCTCACTTCAGTGTATTTGGCCTCAGACAACATTTTCAACCTAGGATCTACATTACGAGCCATTACAAAAGGACCCAGTTTATTTTATATATTTACAACTGATTTATTCAACAGCGGTCTAGATTGAAACAAATAAAAGATGGATATTCTGATATATGAACTTGGGCCTCCACAGCGTATTTGACTTTCAAATCAGGAGATTGTCTGTTAGATATCCGTGAAGTGAAAAGATATGCCGGCTTTGGTTCTTCATTTACGATCTGGATGTTATGAAAAATAGCTGGACAGTGTGTTGATATCGTCAATTATAAATAAATAAAATAAAAATGACTTGTGATTCGGCAATATATTCTAGATTCCAATACCAATGGTACAATAGTAAAGTACAGTTAACAGATTTGATAGAAAGCATCGAGTGTTGAGAGTATTTCAGCAATCACTAAATATATCGACAATTTACTTTTGCTGAAGGAATTGAATAGAGCTCAATACCTAATATCTTGGGGTTTGGTTATTTAATACAATAACTCTAAAATACAAAATGTATTTCAAATTGTTAGTTTTACAAGAATATAATTTCATTAGCAGATAGTTATACATACATTACAATAATTAATGGGAATGTATTCTTAAAGATGTGACACAAGGAGTGCTCAAACTGAATATATACATAATATAATGAAATAGGCATAATAATTACTATTGATAGATTGATAATGATAATAAAAAAACTTTACTGGGAGGATTTAATTAAATCTGTGAAGTATTAATCTAAGTTGGTAGATTGCGATCATGATTGATTCTTTTATTTACCTATTTTGATATTATCGGTGACATTATCTTTGATGGAAATCAGACTCCCGGTGAACTTGTTCCACTGATCAGCGTCTGGGATAACTCCATTGACCCAGCCCATGTCTGGAAGACCATCGCGCCACTCTGCATATTTCTGCAACACAACATAGTTTGTAGCCAACGACAGGACAACACACAGTATAGCAAAACTCTGGTTCGGCACATAAATACTGAATCTTCTTTTACACTTATTCCCTAATTTCTAAGGATAGAGTCCTGGTCTTAGTGAGTTGTGGACAGCGATGTTTCGGATGCTTGAGAGAATTGATCAATATAATTAATTAAAGGTGATATTTCTGCTTCTCCCGCCTTCCTCTTTGCCAGTATTAAGTTTCTCCAGGTTTGAGTTTTTAGTTTGAAGAGTGACATATCATGGGTAAGCATACAAGTATATAATACATTATAGGTAAACAATTACTGCCTAGCTCTTCCAGAATGCTGGTTTTCAATGATATCCTGAGCATTATTTGCAAACACCAACTCAAGGGTGTCTGTTCTTTTCTTTTTACTAATTGAGATTAATCCGAGTGATAGTGATTCCAGTGGCGAGTCAGGTATGAATGACAATGGGGTGAATGTTCCCAAAATTAGCATGGATGAAATTAAATGTATGAAGAATGGTAAGGCTGTTGGTTTCGACAATATTGCTGCTAAATACTTTAAAGGAGATAGCCGTATAATTCTCACATGGTTATGCAAACTTTTTAACCAGTGTTTGAGGAGGGTTACACCCCATCAGATTGGAGAAGGGTTGTGATCATGCCTCTATACAAAGGTAAAGGGTCACACATGGAATGTGGAAATCACAGATCTATTAGCCTGCTAAGTTCAGTTGGAAAGCTATATGGTAGGATATTGATTGAAAGGGTACAAATGAAAACAAAGGATAAAATATGGGATGTGCAAGGTGCATTTATGAGCGGAAAGGGATGCATGGATCAGATTTTCTCGCTGCGTATGCTCACAGAGAAGTTTCTGGCAAAAAACCAGAAACTTTTCTGTGCTTTTGTAGATCTACAAAAAGCATACGACCGAGTTGACAGAAAAAAGTTATGGAAGGCGTTGTCCAAGTATGGTGTGAATACAAATCTTATACAGGCAATTGCATCTCTGTACAAGGGAAGCGTTGCATGTGTTAGGGCAAACGGCGATTTTACGGGGTGGATTGACATCACAAAAGGTGTTAAGCAAGGCTGTGTAATGTCACCGTGGTTATTTAATCTATACATGGATAATTGTATGCAAGAATTGAAAGAGGTGGGCTTGGGCGCGAAAATGAGTAGTCTGCAAGTATTTTGCCTGTTGTATGATGGAAAGACTGATAGGGATATTGAAAGGAGGGTGAATGCAGGACACTCCATTAACGGTGTACCGAACACGGTTAGCGCAAACAAAAAGTTGTCCAAAGAAGCGAAGCTAGCAGTCCACAACGGAGTGCTGATACCAACCCTGATGTATGGCAGGGAGGCATGGAACTGGCAGAGGACGGATGAAAGTAGACTGAATTCTGTAAAAATGAGATCTCTGAGACGAATGTGTGGTAAAACCATGTATGATCGTATGAAAAATGTTGAGATTCGTAAAGAATGCAAGGCTGATGTAAGCGTAGTGAGCAAAATCAAGAAAGGGACGCTTAGATGGTTTGGGCATGTAGAGCGAATTAACGAAGAGAGGAGTGTAAGGAGAATATATAACGCAAATGTGAATTGAAGAAGCAGCTGGGGACGTCCGAGGAAGACATGACACGATCAAGTGAATCAAATACTTGAGTTGGGCCATGTCAGAAGTCAGAATAACAGAAGAAAATGTATGAGACGTTATATGAAAGTTAATGAAGCAAGAAGTGTATGCCAAGATCGAGTTGTTTGACGGTCCGTCCTCTCTGCCTACCCCTGCGGCGAAACGGCGTGATGGTTAGTTAGTTAGATTTACCGCACCAAACAGAAATATCAAAAAGACCAATTCACATAAGAATATCACCTTTGTATTCAATGTCATTCTATGAAGGTACCATGGCAGTTGCATGGAAGTTAGTTAGAATCACTCAATCTATTTATAAAACCCTTTTTTGAATTTGTACCTAAGGAGTACATGTTTTATTCTGGGTGAAAATAAACAATCCTTACTGCAAATCGTGATATCTTAAAGGGCAATAGTTTTAATTCTGTAATATCAAAGGGCAAGAGCCAATTATTTCTAGTGATGTAACATAAATACAATCTCGATGCAACTTAACAAAATGTAGTTCGGATACGGTAATGACAAATTTAATGGTTGTATTCAAAGTCACAGGTTTTTATGTCATAACAACATTCTGCACACTAGAGGTGGGCGTTTCAGTTTCATTTTCAAAATAACCGAAACCGTTTCGGTTTCTCAAAATAAACGGTTTCTAGAAACCGTTTAAAAATAACGTAATTTTTTTTTCATATACATAAATATAAAATAAATAAAAGTTATCGTCTGTTATAATTACGTTGAATGATAAAAAGTAATATATGTAGGTTGTTTAGATAATATAAATCATAGGCTTCATGGCTTCCTATTAAAAATATATATATGAACTTACCAAAATGTGAGGACGGGGTTGGGGTCAACTTTAGCGATAATTTAAAATAAAGTCAATCACAAATAAGGCCACAAAAGTATGCACACACTCTGATAATATTATATACTTCAATTATAATAACGGCCAACTGAGATTCAATATTAGTACTACAGCATTCATTTATATTATTATTACATCACTTTATTTTTGGGTTAAATATTTTAAGTTAACTATTTCTATGAGTTTTAAAAGATTCAAAATTTATTAATATTCAAGAACATCAGTTGCTCGACTTTTTTAGATTTTAATCTTGTTCTTCTGTCACTTAAAATTAATACTGTCTTTGAAAACATTCGCTCACAGGGAACTGACGTCGCCAAGAAGTTACATTTGTTGCGGAATATTTTGGATAGATTGGGGTACACATATTGATTTTGTCTCCACCATTCTAATGGGTTATTTTGTCGTGGCAATAAGGGCTCTTCCAAAAACATTATCACTTCTCGTGATGATCTGGAATACGAGGAACTGGCGATGCTATGGTGTTCACAATCAGTATCAAAGTCAAATAGAATTCATAGTTCGTGACGTTTTGTGGGGGTAATATTAACACATTGTGGTATTATCTTAACTTCTCCCGCTTCTGCATCTAAGAGTTCAATGACTAAATCGATAGCATTCATCTTAGCATTCTCAGCCTCTGACGTTCTTTTAAATGCACGCGCTTTGAATCTCGGATCCAATAATGTGCACAATGCTAAGGATTCATTTTGATCAATGTCGTCGAATCTATCATTTATTCCTAATATTAATTTTGCCACGACTTGTTTTGCTTGTGCACCTAAAATTTATTTCGATAAAATTTCACAAACTTTCAATAGGCCCGATGTTAAAACAATAACAAGACTGCCAGTCATGTATTTTTCCCCGCTGATGTTTTTCGTAACCTGCTCAAACGGTTCCAAAATCTCGATTAATTGCTTGCAGTTTCCAATCTTCAGGTGCAAGACACGGTAGATTTTTGTTAATTACCGCTATCGTACATTGTACAGGTTCTTGAAGCTCCGATAAGCGTTTTAACATATAATACGTTGAATTCCATCGTGCTGGAACTTCTTGCAGTAACTTCTTTGGTTGTACAACTCCCGAATTTAATTGATATTTTAATAATTTTTCAGTAGACAGGTTACTTTTTTTGAAATGTCTAACGATTGTTTTAAATTTATTGGTTGTATCTGAAACAATGTTCAAGTAAATTGTATGATGGAATTACACCAGCTATCAATTTGACGAAACCGCTATCTTCAACCATGCTGAAGGGTTGAAGATCTTCTATAAAGAGGCCCAAATCGTCAATTTGTTTTTTTTTTCCTGCGAACTAATGTTTTTTGGAATAAAAGGCATAATATTTTGCTGTGTCGTTTTTCTAAGAGAAAAACCTGAAGTGCTGGCTATGACCTGTGATTTTTCAACTGGCTGAGCTGATAATTCAGAAGCACTCACACTCACACTTGTTTGATCACTTTCGGTTATAGTTTGACTAGCCACTCTAGCCAGCGGAAGAATCACATTTTGCCGACCGGAGATTTCCGAATTGAACAAAGTTAAATGTACTAGGGGATGTTTTCTCTTTAGGTGCATTTTCAAATTAGACACAGTAGATTTCAATGAAATGCGCGTCTTACATATATTACACAAATATTAAATCTCCCCAAATATACCTGTGATTTTTACACGAGGCAAAATCATCCCCAACAGTTTCGAAATGTGTCCATAGAACACTAACCTTTCTGCGTTTATGCGACGACATCATAGAAGTAGGTAAAATAGTCTTGATATAATAATAACAAAAAATTATAAAACTGAACGAGGAACGACGGCACTTGTCAATGTTCGCGTTAAGACAATTTTTCGCATACTAAACTGACAAAATGCTCAAATATTAAATCTCCCCAAATAATATACTTTATGACTGCATGTATGGATTGAAAAAGGAATCTTCCAGAATGATCTAAAAATCGAAACAATAATAAGCAATCCTTGTTCTTGCGTATTCCGATATCACCTAAAATGTGGCACTGAACAATCGAAGATTTTTATTTTCCCGGTGCCATATTTGATATTACCAAAATGCTCTGGCCCTTTTTGGAAAGATAATATTGATTATCTGCAACATTTTATTATTATTACTTACTTGAGACAAGCCATAAACAGATCTGTCGGCTTTTTTGTAAACATTCGGGTTTGAATTACCTAGCCAGATTAAGTAAAGGCGAATAGTAAAAATTAGAACGTTTTGTTTAATGAGCCACAATTCACTACGGTAAATAGTTTAACCTTTTTTCTACGTTACTAACATTAGCTGGTGGTGGTTCATTATATTGTATTTCATGAACACTCTCTTTTTACTTCAGAGATGGATTGCACTCGATGAAGTACGTACCCACGAAAGGAAAAGATATCGCATCAAAAGGAACCGTGTTTGCTTGAGAATATATTTTTTTATCACTAGTAGGTCTGCCGTTTCTGTACATTACAATCATTACAATTTTTTTTTCTTCTAGTCTAAAAAACACTTACATTCTTCTTTCAAGTCGAGATACCCCGGCTGATATTATACGCGAATATACGGCATTTATTACTACGCTAACTAATTAACCATCATGCTTTTGCTCAGCAGGGATAGGTAGAGAGGATAGACCGCCACACAACTCTGTCTCGGTATAGACTCCTTGCTTCATTCACATTCATATATTGTATTATAACCTACTCCAGTATGTATTTGCTTCACTTGATTATGTCATATATTCTTCGGGTGTCCCCGACTTCTTATACCATTATCTTCCACGCCATATATTCTCTTTATACCTCTCTTCGGTCATCCGTTCAACGTGCCCAAAACATCTAAGAGTCCTTTCTCAATCTTAACAATTACGAAGAAAATAGTTATCATTCCCATAATTTAAATTCATAACCATGAAAGATAAAAATAATACCATGGTTGTAGGACAAATTGATTTTGCTAGATTCGTACTTATCTGCAATTCTGAAATACTAAAACAACTAAAAAAACAGCTAAAATCCTTATAAAATTATTTTTAGAAGTTGATGTCCACGAAAAATTAAGGTAAAAAGTAGATCCCAAACTCGAAAACGTTGGAAACCATTCTATCGTGATTATTAAACCACAACATTTCGCGGTGAACGATGCGGCGAAAGCGTTTGTTTGCAACGGGTCACGGCAAATATCGCATGGCGTTGCAGTCGGGCGTTTAATTTTATCGAAGCCGTTTTTCGAAGCCGTTTTTCGAATAAGCGTTTCACGAGAAAGCGTTTTACAAGAAAGCGTTACGGCATTTCGCGTTTAGCGTTGCGGGCGGGCGTTGCGGGAGGGCGTTACATTTTTTAAAGCGTTTTGCCGCAACGGTCAGAAACGGGGTGTCGGGAAAAAGCGTTTCACGCGATAAGCGTTTGTTTTCAAACGGTTTACGACGGTTACGAGTTTAGTAAATGTTGCGGGGAGCTGTTTTAAATGTTTCGTGCGTAATTCTCAAGCGAATTATCCTCTACTGGAATCATTTCGCGCGGGTTTATTGGAGACGTAGTTACAGATTTTTTAAAACGGTTTTTCTAAAATCCTCGAAACGGTTGCAACCGTTTCCTAACTTAAACGCTTTAATAAAAACGGTTTTACGTTTTTTTACTCACCTCTACTGCACACCAATATTTTCACCAGACATTGCAGAAAAAATTTTCTCCATTGAACATACATTGTATTTTCATATTGTGTATTTGTCTAATATAAAACAAATTAGCATATCAGCTCTGTTCGGGTCAAGTCACTTTTGAGATAACAATTTGAAAGTTAGCGAATGAAGGTTTAAAAATTTTATCTACCTGCATAACAGAAAAAAATTAAAAGCATTCAAATAACAGGAAATTAAAAATCTCAAAATTTCAGTGTTCTTTGGTGACTTGCCTGAACAGGGACGATATTTTCTATCCATACTATTAGAAACCAATATGCTGTTATCCGCATAGTAAATAAAGTGTGGGAATACTCCATGCCCGTAGAACTACACAAATACTCGTATAATTAATGTATATGAACTGTTATTCAATCGAAAATGAGAATGCGGTTAAAAGAAGTGCGAGATCCACAAACCAAGAAATGTTGCATCACAAGTAAAAATAACAAAATATTGATAAATTTATCAGGAATTCTGACAAGTCCTGACATGTGGATCCCAAACAAGTTTTTGAAAGATATTATTTATATATTTACACCCATTTACAGGCTTTTACATGGACAAATAATATGTAAAGGGTACATGTGTATTATAATAGATCACATAAAAAGAAACAACATTATTTGACACTTTTATCCAGAGTTAAATAGTTTCAAATAATCTAGCTATACTCAATGAAAAAAAACCATACTAATGCATGTTTATACTGCAACATTGATGTCCCAAATATGTCAACAACATCGAAGTATTTATTCCCCAGATGTTGAATCCGTCGCATAGGGGAATAATATTGGGACGCTGAAGTTAAATTGTCGCAATAAAATGGTGGGTACAGTCTTGTCCTAACATGAAAAGCAATCAAATATAGCAATTCAGGGGTATAAAACATTAAATAAACTCTTCAATGTTCCTCTTACCTTGTTAAGGGTGACCCCTCCGCTGACAGCACCCCCGAGCACCAGGTACCTTATCTTCAGGGCCCCTCTCAGCACCCGCGCTATGATCATCCCATAGTTGCGAACTTGGAGGTCTCTGGAGAAAGCATGCTGCTTCAGCAGCGGCCTGGCCCGCTCCAAGCTTCTGAATGTCCAAATAGACAGATTCCTTCTGTGCACAGTCGAGATTACCTTCCCCGAATTCTTATAAGAGACAGTCAAGTTACTGAAAAATACAGAACATTCTATTGTTTACCTCGAATACATCATGTCATGATCATTTCTCTTGCACATTGCTGAAAACTATCATTCCACGTAATATCATTAGCGAATGATGAATTATTTAACAATAACCTCAAAGACTCACCCAAAGTTTCCTCGCAGTATTTGTGACATTTTTCAGAATTTATCAACTAATTTAACATATTTAACCCAATCGACTTTTGATGGTGAAAACTGGTATCGGTATTTTTATGGTTAAAATGTCTGCTAATCGCTGGACACCACCGAGAGCATTAGAAAAATAACAATTTGATTGTTGAATAAGACTAGAGATGCTCGAGCAGCTTTGGTTCTCGGTTTTTCGGCTGTCGCTGTCGGCACGGTTCGGCGGTCCAATAGAGTTGTGTTGTCAGCCCACAAATACATAATAGCGATATTACATAAATGTTGTCAGCACTAAAACTTTGAATTTAAAAAATTTAAAAAACGAGGTAAAACTTCAAAAATGTAATGTCAAAATGAGTAAAATCGATATTTCTTATTTTTATCTATTTCTAAATTTTTGAATTACGTATTTGATAGTATTTCGATATTGCAATAGAATTTTGAAAGATTTTGTTTTAAAAAATCAAGTTTGTTACTAAAAAAATCACGACGTTTTTGTACGTTATATTAGCAGATCATGATGTGATCTAACTCAAGAAAAAAAGCTCATCTTATCGTCGGCCGAATACTTAATTGTTCTATTAGCAGTTTTAGGCAAATCAACTTTTTCAACTTCTTGAATAGTTTTGTGTCCATTGTATCTATCTGTTTCCTACTTTTGTCTAAATCTTAAAAATCTGGGATGTTTTTCAGACAAATTTAAGAAATTATAAAAAATCCTTCGATAGATACAAAAATCTGATTCTTTGCAACCCTGTGCTGAATTGGGAAAATGGTAATAGAACAATTAAATAATCAGCTGACGTCACCTCAGTTCTTCTACTCCATTAATGAAGGACTGAATGTGGTTGTCGCAAACAAAAAGTTGTCCAAAGAAACAAAGCTAGCAGTTCACAATGGAGTGCTGACACCAACCATGATGTATAGCAGTGAGGCATGGAACTGGTAGAGGAAGGATAAAAGTAGACTGAATGCTTTATAAATGAAATCTCTGAGACGAATGTGTGGTAAAACCAAGTATGGTTGTGTGAAAAATATTAAGATTCGCAAAGTATGCAAGGCTGATGTATATAGTTCGACGAAAAAACGCGGCTTACCGAACCTACAACACATCTCGAACGTCAGAAAACAGATTAGCATACCATATAACAAATTGGCAAAGGAAAGTAAGAGAATCATCAATAGGTCAAAATTTGAGCACGACCTACAGATCAGCAAAAAGCTAGCTGCCTGCCCGAATGGCAGCAGAGCGTTCTGGTCGCTAGCGGGCTCCATAGGTCGCAATTTCTTCAAATCCAGTCTGCCGCCTCTTACCAGACTCGACGGTTCACTAGCAAACGCTGCTACCGAAAAGGCAAACCTTTTAGGCAAAATGTTTGCGGAAAACTCGGTCCTCGATGATCGGTGTGCCATCCCGCTGTCGGTTCCTCACTGCGGCTTCTATATGAAAAAGCTGAGGATACGGCATCGGGATGTACTTCTTGTCTTACGGGGGCTCGATGTCAATAAAGCTAGTGGGCCTGACGGAATACCTGCCCTGGTATTGCAGAGGTATGCTGCAGAAATTGCTCCAGTTTTGACAAAGCTCTTTAAAATGTTTCATGTCAGGAAACACGCCACACGCGCGCCCAACATTTGCACACGGTTGACATTTGTCACATGAGAACGGGTCATTTCTACGATTCGTTCTTGTGTTCAACAGCTCGGCTGTGGAATAATCTGCTGGCCACTGTGTTTTGCTCCATCCTATAACATGGGTCTCTTCAAGACCCAAGTTCACTCCTTCCTATCCTCTAAAAGACCTTCCACATAGCATCCCCAAAGATGATATAGACCTTGAGGGAAATTATTTCCCTCAGGGTCTCCTGTGTGGATATACAGTAAAAAAAACGTAATGAGCAAGATTAAGAAAGGGACGCTTATATGGTTCCGGAATGTAGAGCGAATGAACGAAGAAAAGGGTGTAAGGAGAATATATCACGCGAATTTGAATGGAAGAAGAAGCCGTGGACGTCCGAGGAAGGCATGGCACGATCAAGTGAATCAAATACTTGAGTCGGGCCATGTCAGAATTCGGAATAACAGAAGAGAATGTATGAGACGTCGTATGAATGTGAACGAAGCAAGAAGTGTATGCCAAGATCGACATGTTTGGCGGTCCGTTCTCTCTTCCTACCCCTGAGGGGAAACGACGTGGGGCTAGTAAGTTGGTTAGTTATCTCGTCTGACCTCCAATAGGTGAACATCGTGATTTGACGACTTCTATCCAACCTTCCAGGATTCTAGCATACTAGTCTGGAAGAATTTAATAGAGTATAAATTTAATTGTAGCATTAGCAGTCTTATCGTTTTATGCGGAATACATAGCAGATGAACGCAGTGTTGAAGAAAAGCGTTATTTTAATATGATAATTTATTTATTTATTTGATTATACGGACATCTGGGCTGGAGCTGGAGCGGAAGATGCTCTCAGCATTGCTCTGGTGAAAGACCACCATTCAGAATTAAGACATTGCTTGAGATGGCTTTTAGCCGTGTTTTGTGACCAGATCTGAATAGCCAGGTATTTCCCCATTTCCCTCTTCCCCGCCCCGGTGCCTTCAGCCTCGCAACATTCCCCAATTGGGGATGCCATAGTCTCACTGGCTCCAGGTGATTGTGAGCAGTTGAGATTCTTGTGCGGTAGTCACACAATTTTTTTTAAAGCTATAACAGTTACATAAAATAGAAAACCATACAATATTTTATCCAAGCTACAATACTACATTTTGTAGGATTCATCAAAGTGCTGGTACAGATGACGCTTTACTGTATAAATGAAATCAGCAAATATATCAACAATACCTCCAAACTTGTTGCCCAGATCATGTATTCTATTGCTAATGAACGAGACTGATAGTTGGTTGTATAAGTGTTACAGAAAATGTTAAAAAAAATGTTAAAAAATGTTGTAAAAGTAATGCAGATCAAGGAGTGATTATTTATTATTACAAATTGATTTCACATTCTATTCGATCTCTTCACGTAAAACGCCTTATCTACCAAAACCGGTTATATAACAGGTAAGATCATTATTCCGAAATGCACTTGTTTCGCCTTCTATCAATACAAATAATAAACTTTAAATGTTCGTCATATTGATCAAGTCGATCAGTTCTGTATGAAAATGTTAAAATCAATCGGCTATATGAAATAATTATTATTTTTAACATTCTCAAAAAAAAAACATTATGAAATAGAAAGTAATCTATATATAATAGACAAAACCATCAATGCAACATGCTTATTTATTTTTCTATGTTTTTTTTTCCGATTATTACGGATACTAGAAAAAGTAAAATTAATTTGTTGTATTGTTATTATCGTTGACGTAATATTGTTATAGAATATAATATAGATGCATTTTGTAGATTCAATAAAAACTGAAAACCTTGCTACGAAACATCGTTGCGAGTATAGGAACAAGGCGTTTTCTTGACAACATTTCTAAGCTTAATACGTTTTTTCTTTGAATATATAAAATACGCTGTATGAAAAACGAATAAACCATTCATTCATAAGAAGGACTAATTAATTACTACTCAACAATAATTGAATTATTAACATTACTAATGAAAATGCTTTCTCAAAGCCAAACCGACTTCTAGATCATTGTGAGCATAGTAACAAGGCTTTTTCTAAACTAAGTTTGTAATGTGAATACGATTTGCGTACACATTTATCAAATATAACATATTTAAACTATTGAAATGTTTGTTATGAATATGTGTATGTTAATTAATGCTTCATAATCATTAAATAGTAAACATTATCAATGTTGAAAATATTTCGCCTTCAAATCAACCGGTCGCAATTGGTTAGGTTGGCGCCCATGGTTAACGCCCTTCACAATCCGCATTGTTGGCGGCGCTTCTTGCAGAACTTACCTGATGCAACGTCAGTGCAGTTAGTCTTGCCGTACACAAAAAAGGTGAAGCCTGTGTTTTTCGCGTTCCGAAGTATTGAATAGTTAGTGCTATTGAAAATGGGTGAATGATAGTGAAAATGTGTTTCCGCACTGGATTAACGACTGCGTGCAACTCGGTTTGCGCAGCCCGTGCCGTGTGAGGAGTGGTTTGCGAGTTTCCCAGCCGCGGACCCCAGGGCTGGGTGTTTCTCCACGGGTGTTCACTGCTCGCCAGACGGCTGAGCCAGGGACGACATCAACCAAAGGTTTTTTTTACTTTTGTATGTTTTGTTTTTGAAGAATGAACAAACCCGATCGCTCTCGAGACGTTTTTTTAGCACCCCCCCATATTTTGAGATTGATATTTATCCCGGACACAAAGCGAATCAGTATTTTTCATTGTCCGAATGCACGTAAGGTAGGCCATTTCGTGTTTTGTTCCTGGCCATTCTTGCATTCTAGACATCTTCATAATGTCAACTATTGTTTATGACTATTATCAGCATTTGTTTAAGTGATCATTTTGGGATGTTTTTAAAAATGATGCATTCAATTAGAAACCTGAATATATTGTGATAATTTGACCTCAGAAGTAATAATGTGGAAGCACCCCACAGATACACCGTACACATACACACCAAAATAAATGGTTCTGTTTGCTCGGGATCGATTTTATATTTCGGTTACCTAGGCCTTTAGTTATAGCTTTTCATGGAAATGTCTCTTTGTAGCACATTGATGGATCGAAACAAAACGATTCTACTTCATTAACGTATTCATAAAATGACTTCACAAAATTATTATTTGAAGTGTCACATGCAATGATAATAATATGGCGTCTTCGTAATATTCTTTTACTGCAATTATGAATACTAGTATATATATATATTTAAAATTTTGTCATATTTATGCAAACTTACATACATTCTTTAAATATTGAGCCATTGGTTAAACGAAACGAAACAAAGGAATTTATTTTTATTTATTTGAATTGATTAATATATAGTTATTTTCAGATAATATTAATACATCTACTGGGGTAATTGATTGGGTTGCTTGGATTGATTGGTTTCAGATTTGGTTGGATGGGTGTTGGTCGATTGGCTGGATAGTTGGCTGGGTGGGTGCACCCGCGCCCGGTGCATACACCTGCTGGCTGGGTGGGGGTGGCAACGGGTGGGGGAGTGCCGCCCGCTGTAGCTCGCTTCTCTTTGTTTCCTCGCTGGGATTTGCCTATTCTGCATACATCCCCATACCTACTCGTGCAAGCTCAAAAGGCTTTGTTTTCAGATAATATTAATACATCTACTGGGGTAATTGATTGGGTTGCTTAAATGATTGGCTTCAGATTTGGTTGGATGGGTGTTGGTCGATTGGCTGGATGGTTGGCTGGATGGTGGTTAGGTGGGTGCACCCGCGCCCGGTGCATACACCTGCTGGCTGGGTGAGGGTGGCAACGGGTGGGGGGAGTGCCGCCCGCTGTAGCTCGCTTCTCTTTGTTTCCTCGCTGGGGTTTGCCTATTCTGCATACATCCCCATACCTACTCGTGCAAGCTCAAAATGCTTTGTTCAATGCAGACGTGAACAGGGGATGGATCGCAATACACCCCGCCCTCTCCCCTTTTTAGGTACCTCCCAATAGGTTCTCTTTACAACGTCACGCAATTACACATATAATAATAATATTTATTGATGTGAAACATACATTATTTAACAAGAAAATGTAAGAAAGCTATGACTACCCAACTAGGAACAAATCCCGTTTTAGGACAGTCAAATTGACATGGTCATATTAACAGCCATTATATAAAAATATAAGGGAAAAAGTATAATAATTAAATATAAAGTGATTATATATGGTAGGTACTGGTTGGTGCTATGGGGAAAAATGCGTTTAAAATTGAGTACTAAGAAAATAAAATATTGAGTAATATTGATAAGATTGAGTTGCGTATCACTCAGCTTTATGAGCCGAAACTCAGGGATGCAGCCCAAAGAGGATGCAGCAAATAGTTAATAATACTATAGCTTTACTATATAGCCATTATGGTCCTGCCGCCGAGAGCTCAGTTGTAATAGGCAAGAGGATGGAACGTCATCAAACACCCTTATCATTATCGAGAGTTGTGGATACTCTCAGTATCGCCCTGGTGAAAGACCACAATTTGGAATCAAAATGTTTCTTGAAAAAGTTTTAGCCCTGTTTGGTAGCCAGATCTGAATAGCCAGGTACTTCGTATTCCCTATCTTATTTCCCTTCCCACTCCCTCCATCCTCACAACATACCCCAATAGAGGATGCCATAGTCCCGCTGGCTCCGAGTAGTTGGAACTTTCGAGCGGAATTCACATAATTATCAATCCAAATGTCCAAAATCTTTTTAACGTTGGTCTTCCGTTTAGAAGCAGCTGTGACTTTAATGTCATCAATCCATCTTGTCATCAAGCCGATATTCCCTTCATAAGTAGGTGCCAATTCATGACCAGCCTCAGTTATTCATTCCGGTCATTGTCCGAGTTTGCGTCGTGAGTTTAATTCCTCGGCCGCCTAAGCCCTCCATCACGACACAACCAACATATTCCGCTTACTGTGATGATAGTAGGAGATTTTCGAATATTGTCAGGTTATTCGTAACCCGGGAACGTACATCTTACTTTTTTAAAAAATATAAAAATGTATGTCTTCCTGGTGCGTCCCCGACTTGTTTCATCTATTTACTCGTCCTCCTGAATTGACACTAATTTATTTAACCGTTAGAATGCTACGCGGCGCAAAAGCGCTGCTATCGTTTGTATCGAAAATTGCGACGCAGCGCAAAAACGCTGCGAGTTTCAGTGTATTTTTGGTGCTCCGTGGGAGTGGACGTCCTCTAATCTCGCGCGTAATTTGAAACGAGAGTGCATTCTTATACATTTAAAAATAACTTTTTATCGTTTTTTATATTATTTAAAAATAAATAACCATGTCACGTGCTAATGTGCAGAGACAAAAAGTCCAAACCATACCCAGTCATTGGTTTCATCCAATGCAGCTACTAATAGTGTGACGATCAAGAAAAAGAAAGGGAATTTTGAATACGAAAAGGTGAAACCAAGAATGATTGATTACTACAACAAAAATAACAAGGAAAATTGCAGCGCTATAGCGCTGCGTAGCAAATTAAGTAACTAAAGCTTACTGCGCGATGGCTCTGGGTCGCACTATAACTTTTTATGTGAATACCGCACAAGAATCCCAATTGCTCCAAATCGCCTGTAGCCAGTGAGACTATGGCATCCCCAATTGGGGTATGTTGTGAGGCTGAGGGTAGGGGGATGGGAAGGGGAAGAGGAAGGTGGGGAAATACCTGGCTATTCAGATCTGGTCACCAAACACGGCTATAAGCCATTTAAAGCAACGTTTCAATTCTGAATGGTGGTCTTTCACCAGGGCGATACCGAGAGTATCTTCCACTTTAGGACGTGCGCAAATATACTGTTTATTATTTTAAATGTATTAATAAGGAACTCCAGTGAAAAATATAATGGCTTTAAAAATATGTATTCATACAGATCAGCAAACGCCGAATGTGAATACACAACTTTTGTTATATATGTAAATATGCGTAGAATTTATAAATCGTTATTTAAAAGTGAATAAAAAATCATCTTATCAAAACACCTTGTTATGTTGGTATCACTGCATTTGGAACATCTGACGTCACGTGACCGTTTTGTTTTTGGATTAGTATGAAAAAAATCATTTTTCGATTTTGTTTTGTATTTTAAATATCTATTTTTTTAGTTTTGGCAAAATTTTAACTTAATTTGGGTGGCTTTAAGCTCTATAATTGTTGTTCAATAAAAACAACTATTATTAATGAAAGAAATTAGTGTATTCATGATCAAACCTTCTTATAAGCTTCTAAAAAAGGTACATAATTTCATATCTTATATTTAGTTATGGTTTACCATGAATAGAATATACAATTATCTACGGTAAAGCTCATCCTTGTTTTGACGGAGGCCGTCATGCTGATACTTCTGAAAGTTTGTTGTTTTTAATGTGCATTGTTAGGTAAAAGGGTTATTTGTGAAAATCACTCCCAATCCTGAAATCCGGGAAATTCAAATTTAGAAATCATTTTATAATTTATTTATAATACAAAAGTTATTTTGCCATTTCTAAAAATGTTTTATTCCCATATTCCGAATTTTTTCCTTTTTCGTTAATCGTATTAATTCTTCCCGGAGAGGCGGTACCCTATTTGGAGAATCAAGGAAAGATTGGCTTAGAATAATTTCAGTCCGAAAGGTAAAAACTTCTTTCGGAATACCTGGAATGTTCAGAACTTTTGTATTCTGTTTTATTATGGCCATACTGTTATTCTGACCGACTATCAAACAAAGGGTCTAACGGTCAATTTCACGAATTAAAACTGAGCGAACGTTTATTAAATTTTAAAAAATACGTATTACATATTTTTCTCTTCGAAAACATTATATTTATCGTATTGCGTAATTACATTATCATTATTTCGAATGAATAAATAATCCATCTCCGGCGCCCTCTCCTTAATCGTTAAAGTACCTACGAATCGTCTTATCATTGATAGATTTTTTAATGTCTTTTTGAGTTTGCGCTTCAATTGGGTCATATGTTGTAAACTAAATAATTAAGAGAAGTAGAATGAAGTTGGTAGTACTTATCTCTTCACGAAACATTGCTAAAGCCCATAACACACAACGTTTTAATTCAGAATACGTGCCATGGCGATATTTATATTTTTGATACATTAATCGATGAAGGTGTATGCGTGTCTCGGACAGACAAAGAAAAACCCTTCAGTTTATTTGTTAAAAAACGTTGTCCTTCAAATGATCCGCCGCTATGTGTGCGATCCATAACTCGAGGATGCTCAAGTTTATAACCACGTAATTAAATTAACATGTATATTTAAGACATAATTGCACATGAGTAAGGTGACAAGAAGCATTCCACAAGCGCTATTTAAAACAATCACATTCCAGTCTCCCTGGAACAATACCGAGTTTCTGTAATTACATCTTAACTGGATTAAAAACTCTGAACAAGGAGAGGACAAAGGACAAACATTTGGTTATACACAATTTACTAAAGTTACTTTTTGTATATATTTATGGTAATATGTTATTAACTATTTGCAGCACCCTCTTCGGGCTGCATCCCCGAGTTTCATCGTCGGTTCACAAAGCTGGCTGATACGTAACTCAATCTTATCAATATTACTTATTCATTTGGTTTTGTGTTTAATTCGTAGAACTCCATTTATTTATTTTTTTATTTAATAATGTTATTATTAAGTTCTGCGAGCATTTTTAGTTTTTACTATTGCGACAGCTATTTCGGCGTTCACGGCCATTTTCAAACTGAATAATATTATCAAGATTACTCAATAATTTTACCTTTTTTTAGTAGTCAATTTTAAGCGCATTTTTTCCTCATTCCACCAACCAGTACCTATCAAACACATATACATTATCTCTTTATACTTAATTATTAAACTTTTTTCTAGATATATTAATTTTTTTTAATAAAAGACAAATATTCACTGGTTACGAATAATCTGACAATATTTGAAAATCTCCATAAGCGGAAGATGTTGCTTGTACCATATTGGAGGACTTAGACAGCCGAGGAATTGACTCACAACGCCCGGGTGAGACCCAAACGCGATGCTAACTCAGCCACTGATATCACAACACTATGTCAAAACTAGCTTTTTTCCTTCTATTTTTGTATAATGGCACTTAATATGAACTAAACTTGTCAATTTGACTGTCCTAAAACGAGATTTGTTCCTAGTTGGGCAGTCAAAGCTTTCTTAAATGTTGATGTTAAATAATGATGTGTTTCAAATAAATAAATGTTATTATTATTATTATTATATAAAGTTTATATATTTTTTAAATTTGATACTGCAAAAGAATCACAACTGTCCAGATCCTTATTTAGTTGAATATTTTCAGGCTAAGGGGAAATTTGATCCTTAAGGGCGAGAGGGACGTCGGAGAGTTATTATTTATTAATTCAAAATAATGGTAATATTATTACGCAATACGATAAACATAATGTTTTTAAATAGAAAAAAATTATTAAATATTTTATAAATTTACATTGGCTTATTTTATTTATTTATTTTATTTAAGTTTTTAATCCAGCAGGACTGGGTGGGTAGTGCAAACCCAGTCTGCCATATCACATGAAACACATACAATATAAATAGAGAAATGAATACAATAAAATAAATAAATAATAAAATAATAATAATAATAATAATAAAAATGAAAAAGGTTAAATAATTGTATAAAAAAAAGAAAAGAAACGTATTAAATTAAATAAAAAGTAATTACGAAAAGATAATTACATCAAAATAAAAGAAATAAAATGAAAAACTTAATAGATAATAGTAAAATAGAATAATTTAAATAAATTTAATTGAGTAGATCATCTTCAGGGAAGCATTTATCAAAATATAACCAGAAATATTACCTTTTCCGACCGTCCCATTGTAAGTTCTACGAAATATTTAAAATACGAGTATGATTTTTAAAGTGGAGAAAAGTATTTTTAATCCTTTATCGTTGCGTTTTTGTAAATAAACATAACCAAAGGTTTGTAATCCGCATTACAAAAAACATGAAAGTTACGTAATGTTCATGATAAAATTAAACTACACACTGTTATTTTTTTAAATTTATCAAATCGACAAGTTACAGAAAACCTTCACCGCATTTTTAAGGATATTCAACTTTTTTAATGTTTTTGTAAAACATGCGTAGAACGGTCAGAAAAATTAAAAAAAAAACGCTTTCG
This sequence comes from Halesus radiatus, assembly GCA_022606495.2. Lineage (NCBI taxonomy): Eukaryota > Metazoa > Arthropoda > Insecta > Trichoptera > Limnephilidae > Halesus > Halesus radiatus. Next base: position 45,809 of record JAHDVE020006483.1, on the reverse strand, counting down.
GACGTTAGAGAGTTAATAATAATAATAATTGGATTACTTCTATAGCGCCGTTTTCGCGGGAAAATCACCTCAAGAGCGCTTAAAAGTTATTATTCATTAATTCAAAATAATGATAATATTATTTTGCCATACGATAAACATACTGTTTTTAAAGAGAAAAATATAAATAAGGTTTTTTTTTTAATTTGCATGGGCATCAAAATAAAATCAGAAATATTACACATTTCTGACTGTTCTACGCATGTTTTACAAAAACATTTAAAAAGTTGAATATTCTTAAAAGATGCTGCGAAGGTTTGCGGATTACAAATTTTTGGTTAAGTTTATTTACAAAAACGTAAAAAGAAAGGATTAAAAATATTTTTCTCCTCTTTAAAAATCATATTCATATTTTAAATATTTTGTAAAACATACAATAGGACGGTCAGAAAAAGTAATATTTCTGATTAGAATTATTTTATTAAATTATATTTAATAAATATTTTTCTATTTAAAAACATTATGTTTATCGTATTGCCTAATAATACTATTAATATTTCGAAATAATAAATAATTCCTCTCCGACACCCCTCTCCCCCTTAACTTAGCTTGGGATGTTTCAAACTCTGTCACAATTTGATTATCGATTATATCGACGATCAGCTCCATTTGTATTTTCGATCCTTTTAACGCTTTCCGTTAACCGCAAGTTCTCTGGCTTTTCAGCTTTTCTCACGTCTTAGGCTTAAACGGCTGATCACAATTTGATCAAACGCTGAAACGGACCGAGAATCAGCGGTTAACGCAGGTTAAGATTAACATTTTAACGGAAACCATTCAAGTGTGAAAAAAAAAACAAAACGGTGCTGATTGTCTATTTGATCGTCAATAAAATGTGATGGAAGTTGAAATAGCCCAATTTAAGTCGAATAAATTTATTTTTACGTTTCAATTCTTTAACAGTTAAAATTTCGATTGATTGGTAGTTTTAAATGAACAATTCAAATCCAAAACGTTTTTAGGGTATAAACGTCTAGTTTTGTTTCTTTTTTAAAATATTATTTCTCATTGTTTGTTCAAGACGTCGTCCTTGGCCCCGTTCGCAAGCAATTAATTCGAATAATAATTCGATTATACCCAGCCATATTCCCAACCCATCTGAGTTTGTTCGACTATAATAGAACATCTCGTTCGTATCTTATTCAAGCGATAACTTCTAAACATTATTCTATTTAACGATATAACGTTGCGTCGGGGTGTTCCATCAATCCTACTATCAGCGCCATTTTGAATGTTTGACATTTGCGCGGTCTTTGATCATAAGCTGAAACGGGCCGAGAATTAGCATTCAAATTTAAAATGGCACTGATCATTGATTTGATGGTCAATCGTATTTAATGAAGGTTGTAACATAATTTAAATTTTTATTAATTTTATTCGATTATTTAGAAATAGATGTATCTATCATTCGGTCCTGACGTGAACCTTGTCCCCTTTTAAACAGCAGTCAAACCGGCCAGCACTGGGTATAATAATGTTATAGTGTGTGTGACGGACAAACTAAACTACGTCTGGCAAACAGTTACATAGCCTGGTGAAGTGATATATTATTTGGAAATAGATGTATCTATTATTCCCATCTCTACCTTCGCTTGTCCGCATCCATACACCTTCGATGCGGCTCATTTGTTTTTTCTTCCATACCTAACCTTGTCCCCTTTTAAACAGCAGTCAAACCGGCCAGCACTGGGTATAATAATGTTATAGTGTGTGCGACGGACAAACTAAACTACGTCTGGCAAACAGTTACATAGCCTGGTGAAGTGATATATTATTTGGAAATAGATGTATCTATTATTCCCATCTCTACCTTCGCTTGTCCGCATCCATACACCTTCGATGCGGCTCATTTGTTTTTTCTTCCATACCTAACCTTGTCCCCTTTTAAACAGCAGTCAAACCGGCCAGCACTGGGTATAATAATGTTATAGTGTGTGCGACGGACAAACTAAACTACGTCTGGCAAACAGTTACATAGCCTGGTGAAGTGATATATTATTTGGAAATAGATGTATCTATTATTCCCATCTCTACCTTCGCTTGTCCGCATCCATACACCTTCGATGCGGCTCATTTGTTTTTCTTCCATACCTAACCTTGTCCCCTTTTAAACAGCAGTCAAACCGGCCAGCACTGGGTATAATAATGTTATAGTGTGTGCGACGGACAAACTAAACTACGTCTGGCAAACAGTTACATAGCCTGGTGAAGTGATATATTATTTGGAAATAGATGTATCTATTATTCCCATCTCTACCTTCGCTTGTCCGCATCCATACACCTTCGATGCGGCTCATTTGTTTTTTCTTCCATACCTAACCTTGTCCCCTTTTAAACAGCAGTCAAACCGGCCAGCACTGGGTATAATAATGTTATAGTGTGTGCGACGGACAAACTAAACTACGTCTGGCAAACAGTTACATAGCCTGGTGAAGTGATATATTATTTGGAAATAGATGTATCTATTATTCCCATCTCTACCTTCGCTTGTCCGCATCCATACACCTTCGATGCGGCTCATTTGTTTTTTCTTCCATACCTAACCTTGTCCCCTTTTAAACAGCAGTCAAACCGGCCAGCACTGGGTATAATAATGTTATAGTGTGTGCGACGGACAAACTAAACTACGTCTGGCAAACAGTTACATAGCCTGGTGAAGTGATATATTATTTGGAAATAGATGTATCTATTATTCCCATCTCTACCTTCGCTTGTCCGCATCCATACACCTTCGATGCGGCTCATTTGTTTTTTCTTCCATACCTAACCTTGTCCCCTTTTAAACAGCAGTCAAACCGGCCAGCACTGGGTATAATAATGTTATAGTGTGTGCGACGGACAAACTAAACTACGTCTGGCAAACAGTTACATAGCCTGGTGAAGTGATATATTATTTGGAAATAGATGTATCTATTATTCCCATCTCTACCTTCGCTTGTCCGCATCCATACACCTTCGATGCGGCTCATTTGTTTTTTCTTCCATACCTAACCTTGTCCCCTTTTAAACAGCAGTCAAACCGGCCAGCACTGGGTATAATAATGTTATAGTGTGTGCGACGGACAAACTAAACTACGTCTGGCAAACAGTTACATAGCCTGGTGAAGTGATATATTATTTGGAAATAGATGTATCTATTATTCCCATCTCTACCTTCGCTTGTCCGCATCCATACACCTTCGATGCGGCTCATTTGTTTTTTCTTCCATACCTAACCTTGTCCCCTTTTAAACAGCAGTCAAACCGGCCAGCACTGGGTATAATAATGTTATAGTGTGTGCGACGGACAAACTAAACTACGTCTGGCAAACAGTTACATAGCCTGGTGAAGTGATATATTTTCCACTAGAAGGTAAAAACTATCGATCACCGAACATCTAATCCCTACAAGTGTGATGTATAATATTATATACCGATTTGAAATAAAAAAAATAATAATATACGCAAGACCTCCGATGAAATTGAGCTCTCTTCGAGCATACAGACACGACACCCACAACACACTTCTGTCGGAATCGATCCTCTCAGTAATAAAGGCATACCGTTGTAAGCTCTCATTTTTTCTCATAAACTCGACTCCTTAGAAAACAAGGTTCCATCTGACACACCAATGTCATGCGATATTGGACTCTAGAGGACTATACTTTAGATGCCATTCTCTAATAACAGTGTTCTGTCGGATAGGACCTTGGTATCCCATGGGCCCATGCATCGTAAAGATAGGTTAAAGCGGAGCTCTCAGCGGCAGGATCGTAGTGCGTGGTGTCTATACTTTATTGTACCAAGGCAGTGGTCATCTGGTGTCAGGAGTTGCTCTGTGCCTTCAGAACCATCTTATTTTTGTGAAAGGCTACAGAAAAGAAGGTATACCAATCTCGTAGCCAACGGGTCGCAGTCAACACGGTCAAGTATCGGGGTTCCACAGAAGCCCGAGTAAATCTGGCTTCCAAGAAACTGGGCGTCTTGTATAGGGCTAGCAAATTCTAAAATAGTGATCAACTGCTAATCCTATACAAATCTCAAGTACGTCCAACAATTGAATTTGGAAGTTACCTCTGGACTCCCAAATACTTGATAAACCTGCTTGATTCTGTGCAAAGTTCGTCTGAATGATAATCCGTTGTTAACAGATCGAATGCCATCTCTGATGCACAGACGCAATGTAGGTATGCTGAGTCTGTTCTATAGATATTTCAATGGAGCCTCCTCAAAGGAGCTAGCAGCATTGATCCCCTCCGCGCCGGTGCACGTGCGTGAAACTCGACAGACACGAGCGGAACACCCGTTCACGGTTGATGTCGGTTTCAAGAGAACGGGTCGTTTCACCGACTCGTTTTTGTGTAAATCAGCTCATATGTGGAACGAGCTACCGGCATCTGTCTTTGCTCCAACATTTAATCCGCGCCTCTTCAAAGCCCGCATTAACAAATCCCTTCCTACAGCCGCCTCTTTAACCCGCCTCACAACGTTGCCCAACCGGGTAGCGATATAGTTACTCTGTACGTGCTCTGTACATACAGGGGCGCTCTTGTGAGGTGTCACAAAAAAAGACACAGGGAGCCAATTAGTATCAATGGTGTACACAAAACAATACCCGGTTAGAAACATAGTACCTACATAACAGCCATAAACTTCTTGTCTGTGTAGCAGAAAATCTGTGTGCGACCAGTAGAACTCTCGATCGAAGTGCTCTGGTGTTATGAAATTTTCGCAGATTTTTTTCTCTGTTATTCTTAGGTCAACACAGCTAATATACTTGCATTTTATCAAATAAGATCCTAGAGGTTTCGAATGAGAAGATCTGAAAAGAAAGTGCCGAAACGACATAATTAATTAATAAGATTAAACAAGGGGAGCTAAGATGGTTTGGACATGTATTGCTAATGACAGAGAAAGCGGTATCAGAGGGACGCGTGACGCGCTAGTGGGTGCAAGAAGAAGTCTCAAATACTTGAGCCGTGTAATGTCAATTATCGAGAGAACAGAAGAGCACGTATGAAAAGATGCATGAATACGCATTGACACAAGGATTGTGTGCCAAGGAAGAGTTGTTTTGCGGTCCATCCTCTCTGTCTACCCCTGCGGGGAAATTGTGTAAAGCTTATTGAAGTTTAGAAAGTTACGACCGTTCTTCCCAACTTTTCAAATGATCAATTTGAGGCACCGATCAGCCTAGTGTTTCGTTGAGCATCCGCTTTGTTTGCCTCTTTCCAAGCATTGTTTTATCCTAAATTGTCTATCGAGGTGCCCGCCCACTTTCCCACACTATAAAATAGTGCCGCCCACTTTCATATACGTACATTTGACATTTCTCTTTCGGGGGAATAAGACAAAACGTAGCCTATAATAAGTTAAGTTCTCTTCAGTTTTATTTAAAACGTAGATAAAACATGTTTTGACATTCGAAGACGGAAATAATTTTTTGTCATTCAATATTTGAATCGCGATAAATAGATCGCTAACCAATAGTGACGGCGGTTTTACATTTCACTGACATCTGTTCCACCCTATTGACACTTTTTATAACTAGTCCTCTGTTGAGCGGAACTTAATCCACAAAAATCGATATCCGAAATTGATCGAGAATTTCGTTGGGAAGAGCGTATTTATGCATTTGAACAGTGTTGAAGCAAGAACGGCTGTTAGTACACTTTAATTATCGAAGAAAGCAAACACTTTGTGGCTTGACACGATACTTAAATGAAAAAAAGTTCTTTGTTTAAAACCACTTTATTAAATTTACACACACGAGTATGTCGACCGGTTTTAGATAATCTTAACCATATAAACAGTTTGTATGATTACGGTCCTGAGGAAGGTTAAGATTACCCGAAACCGGTCGATATATGTATACATTTAATAAAGTGATTTTAAACAAATTAATTTTTTTCTTCCTAATTTTAGTACAATTAGTTCATTTATAACAGTTTGAGTTAGTTCATTGTAACAACCTAAGTCGTATTTCATCGATTTCCTAGTTCAATGTTTTTTTCCGAAATTCTGCCGTTTTTCGTACTTTCCCCATACTTCATAATTAGTAATATTTTCACGCTGCAAGACAGTGGCGCTCTTCACTGTATTTATTGTTGAAGAAAATAATTTATTTTTTAAATTAAAATTAAAGAAAGACAAACATTCCCGGGTTACGAATAACCTGACAATATTCGAAAGTTTCCTACTACCATCACAGTAAGCGGAAGATGTCGCTCGTGTAGAGATGGAGAACTTAGCCAGCCGAGGAATTGAACTCACGACGCCTGGGTGGGACACAGCCACGATACCAACTAAGCCACTGATCGATCAAAATGTATTAATACATTTAAACAATTATTCTAGTGAAGTAAGTGAAAATGTGATTTACTTTTTTCCGGAAAAAAATATCGAAATACATATACCTTGATACTTCCAAGTGAAACATATCTGTTATTTTAGTCTGAATGAATAAACTGAAATGAAGCCTGGGGCGGTTACTTATCAACATTCTGTGTTTGTTTGACGGTACGTACAGTACTCAGTGTACGGTTTTCGCCGCACAACGAAAAAACCGTACAGGGACATTATTTTAGCGGGGTGAACATGGACTTTTCTTTCTTTCACCGGAATCAACGGCTGCCGTGCCGTCACTTGACCCAGTGGCTTACGTGATTAAATGCATGATTTTATATTGCGGGTTTTTTAATCGTACGCCAGCTCCTCCCATTCGAGCTTACAACGTCCAAAACCGTGACCAGTCTGAAAACAACACATGCACGGCAAAGAGTCGTACGTTTTTTTGCCGTGCGGCGAAAACCGTACATATTTGAAAATATAAAAAGGTATTTTGATAAATTACATATCATGATGCAGCACAGTTGCGTTGGGTTCTAAGTAACTAGTTTGAAAGGTTGCGTTACTTGAATGACTTAAGGGGGAGAGGGACGTCGGAGAGGAATTATTTATTATTTCTAAATATTGATAGTATTATTACGCAATACGATAAACATAATGTTTTTAAATAGAAAAATATTTTATAAATTTACATATACAGCATTTATCAAAATCTAATCAGAAATATTACCCTTTCTGACCCTCCTAATGTATGTTTTACAAAATATTTAAAAAATGAATATCATTTTTAAAGTGCTGAAAAATATTTTTTAATCCTTTCTCGTTAAGTTTTTGTAAATAGACAACCAAAAATTTGTAATCCGCATTAAAAAAAAAAACATTAAAGTTACGTAGTGTTTATGAAGAAATTAAACTACACACTGTTCTTTTTTAATTTATCTTATCAGCATGTTAAAGAAAAACCTTCACAGCATCTTTTAAGGATATTCAACTTTTTAATTAATTTACAGCGCCCTAGAGGTGATTTTTCACAAAAAAACGGCGCTATATAAATCGTCCAAGTATTATTGTTATTAAATGTTTTTGTAAAACATGCCTACAACGGTCAGAAATGTGTAATATTTCTGATTTTATTTTGATAAATGCTAAGCCCATGCAAATTAAAGAAAAACGTAATTAATATTTTTCTCTTTAAAAACACCATGTTTATCGTATGGTAAAATAATATTATCATTATTTTGAATTAATATATAATAACTCTCCGACTTCCCTCTCCCCGTTAACCGTGTTTAGTTACCAGATCTTCTTAAAGAGGTACTTCCCAACCTTTCTCATCTACTTTCTCTCTGCTCTCCCTTGAGCCTCACAACACACCCCATTTCGGGATGCCATAGTGCTATTGGCTCCGGGCATTTGAGATTCTTGTGCAGTATTCATCTATTTAAAAAAGATCCAAAATATCCCAAATAAAAGTTTTATACACTTTCAAAATTCCCTCAAATGCAGTATCCACCAAGTTATTGTCATCTGGAGAATTCATTATTTCAATCTTACTTAATAATTAACTATCACTTAATTTCCCACAGTGGTAGGTGGAGAGGATAGACCGCCTCACAACTTTGCCTGCAATACTCTCGTATCATACCCATTCAAAATATGGTCTCGTACAGACTATTCGGTTCCATCCATTCATGATACGACCCGCCTCAAGAATTAGAATCACTTGATCGGGTTCGCTGTATTTATATCTATAATCTCGTATTTTGATGAATTCTCTATATCACGTTTTGGGCTCTATTCACGAATACAAGGTAATAATAATAATTGGGTAATACCTTACAGCTAAGATTAACTACTGACTATGACATATAACTAGTGACTTGCATCTATGACTTACAACTAAAAGTTATAGCTCGCGACTTCCAATTTTCGACTTAAGTAGGTATAACTAAAATATAAACCTAACACATATACATATACATAATACATATTTAAAACTAATGCATATCTATGACCAAGTGCATATTTTATGGCTATATTACAAATATTGCCGTATTGTTCATTGTAACAAATTAAGTTTTTTTAGAATATGACCGCAAATCATTTTAATAATTATGTCTGAGTTTTACAAAATAAAATAAAACACGCTTTTTGGTGGCGGCCAGTGTTAAGCGGGAATTTCAACCTTTTCGCCACCTGCATAAGGAGTGCGTAATTTTGTTTGAATTTTGGGAAGTGGGATCCTCTTAATTTGATAAATTAATCTTACATTGTTGGTTTGTCTGGGTTGGGTTAAGTTACTTACAAATTAGAGTTTTATGCACTTTTGAGATATAACTCAAAATGTAATATCCGGGACGATATTGTATGTTATAATTTTTTTTTACTAACGGACCATTTGTCCAATTATAAAAAAAAAACTATAACATGAAATGAGAAAAAATTATAGTTTCAGAAAAATAATAGTACATAATGTGCGAATGAAGCAATGACAAATATAACTAACTAACTAACTAACCATCACGCCGTTTCCCCGCAGGGGTAGGCAGAGAGGATGGACCGCCAAACAACTCGATCTTGGCATACACTTCTTGCTTCATTCACATTCATACAACGCCTCATACATTCTCTTCTGTTATTCCGACTTCTGACATGGCCCGACTCGAGTATTTGATTCACTTGATCGTGCCATGTCTTCCTCGGGCGTCCCCGGCTTCTTCTTCCATTCACATTCGCGTCATATATCCTCCTTACACTCCTTTCTTCATTCATTCGCTCTACATGCCCAAACCATCTAAGCGTCCCTTTCTTAATCTTGCTCACTACGCTTACATCAGCCTTGCATTCTTTACGAATCTCAATATTTTTCACACGATCATACATGGTTTTACCACACATCTGTCTCAGAGATCTCATTTCTACAGCATTCAGTCAACTTTCATCCTTCCTCTGCCAGTTCCATGCCTCACTGCCATACATCAGAGTTGGTATCAGCACTCCATTGTGGACTGCTAGCTTCGCTTCCATGGACAACTTTTTGTTTGCGCCAACCGCGTTCAGTCCTCCGTTAATGGAGTTTCCTGCATTCACCCTTCTTTCAATATCCCTATCAGTATTTCCATCTCTCGTAAACATATTTCCCAAATACACAAACTCATCAACCTGCTCCAAGTATTCATCATTCACAACTATATTGCATACTGTTTTCGTACTCCCTCTTTCAAACACCATGACTTTGGACTTATTTACATTCATTATTAGCTCATTCATCATACATACTTCGTTCATCCTAGATACGAGGGACTGTAGATCTTCCATACTGTTAGCAATCAGCACCGCATCATCAGAATACAACAGACAACATACTTGCAGACTACTCATTTCGCGCCCAGGCCCACCTCTTTCAATTCTTGCATACAATTATCCATGTATAGATTGAATAACCACGGTGACATTACGCAGCCTTGCTTAACACCTTTTGTGATGTCAAACCACCCTGTAAAATCACCGTTTGCCCTAACACATGCAACGCTTCCTTCGTACAGCGATGCGATTGCCTGTATAAGATTTGTATTCACACCATACTTAGACAACACCTTCCATAACTTTTCTGTCAACTCTGTCGTATGCTTTTTGTAGATCTACAAAAGCACAGAAAAGTTTCTGTTTTTTTGCCAGAAACTTCTCTGTGAGCATACGCAACGAGAAAATCTGATCCATGCACCCCTTTCCACTCATAAATGCGCCTTGCACATCCCATATTTTATCCTTTGTTTTCATTTTTACCCTTTCAATCAATATCCTACCATACAGCTTACCAACTGAACTTAGCAGGCTAATAGCCCTGTGATTTCAACATTCCATGCGTGACCCTTTACCTTTGTATAGAGGCATGATCACAGCCCTTCAAATATAGGACAAAATGGAGAGAATATTCTAGTCAATGCCTGAACAAGGTTTTGGTAGAGTCCACGATATCATACATATTTTGATAAATCGTATTATAATACGTATAGAATTTTTTGGTTTTTGCGTTGTGTTAGGTTCTATTCAGGGTTTGAATATTTATGTCGTGGTATTTATGTAAATATGATATATATCGATACAACATGTGAATAAGTGATATAAAGGGAAATAGATGTTAAAAATACAGTTTAAATAACGATGAACAATATATTTATGCTGTTGTTGCGTCAGCAGTTAATAATTGCTCACAAAGTGTATCGAAGTTATTGTTTTCTAATGGCCAACACATGTCAGAGATTTCCGATATACCAAGGGCAATGCATTTTTAAAACGAGTCACACACATACAATAATGCGACTTGACGGTGCCAAATATGAAGAAACGCCGGAATAAAATATAATGTAAAGAGAAAGCTGGTGTTCTATCTTTATAAAACATGTCTGACCACAAGAGAAAGGGAGATAGAACAAGTTTCATAAGGACTGTGTTTTGGTGGCAGATATGGCACAATGTGACCCGAATTAATGAAATGTATGTAGCCTTCGAACCATGCTTAGATTACTAAAAAACATAGTTTTATACGTCTTTGAGATATTCCCCAAAATGCAATATCCATTACGATTTTGGATACTGTGATATCATTTTTGTGTACTAAATGCATATGTATGTTGCGCTGATAACATCTACCTATTCCGATCGGACCCCGGGTATGATGTATGAACAAGTATAACTAGGTAGTGAGCAGGAGCGGGCAGCGCACGGGGCGCGGCGGGCCGGGGGACGCCCGCTCGGGGACGCAGCGCCGACGATCAATAAAGCGATGACACGTTCCGTGGGAACTCGGCGGGCCGGGGCGAAGGACGACTGCGCTAGCACTAGCGCCATGTCCAATCCACATATCTACGCTCAACAATATATTGCGTCATTCGTTGTTCTTAATTCATAATCATTGGGCTACCCTTTTTTGTGCTAGACGACTGACATATAATGATTTTTCACAAACTAATAAACATCCACGCCGTTTACCCGCAGGAGCAAGGCGGGCAGGATGGACCGTCGCTCAACTCTTATGTTATTCTGTCATCTCTTGTGTCATACGTATTCTTATGTTATTCTGACTCTTGACATGACCCAACTAACTTACCATCAAGTCGTTTCCCGGAGGGGTAGGCAGAGAGAATGTACCGCCACACGTTTTCAGAAAAAGTTTTTTAAAAACTGTATTTAATGTGTAAATATCTACATGTTTCAGGAGCAAAGCTCCCCTTTTCAGGATAAACAATTTATGTAGGTAAACAAAGTAATTATTATTAATTTAATAAATATCACTCGCAAATTTATTTTACATCATTTAAAGAAATATATATTTTTTACATTCGGGATCACATCCACTATCTGCGGCTCTATCCAACAAACTTTCTGTTGGGCTTGCTCGGATTTCACTCCCTTCAACCCAGAAGAGAGGGGCTATGCCACTACGCCCCATACTCACTCGACTGCTGCAAGGCTGTATAGAGAATTCAGCTATTTTGGATCGCGTAATGGCCTTCCACACGACTGGTTTGCTAGATACTAAAAATCCCATCGCGTCGAAAGGTTCGACCATCCAGTCGTCCTTTCCTAAAGTCAAGCCTACCAACTTTAGGAAAGAACGACCGGATGGTCGAACCTTTCGACTCGGTGGATTTTTAATATCGAGCAAACCAGTCCTGAGGAAGGCCTGTAGGACCGACCCTCCAATAATTCTTCCGGTGTGGAGTATAATATTGGTTTCGTACCAATCAATTACTTGGTGGTTTGACATATTTATTAAATAAAACAAACGCTTTGTTTTAAACCACTAATTTATTTTTTAATCATCACCAACCGGTTTCGCATGAGGCAAAAAGAAACAGAAATCAAAAAGAAGCGAGAAACGAAAACCAACGCTCAAACAATGCCTGTATTCCTACCTATTCCAAAATTGACTTATTAGGTTGCCATGTCAGTATACACTGCTTGATTAAACTCCAACCTCCTTCATATCAACAGAGCACGTGTTCCAAGTCCTAACTAAACAGTGCCCCCTGCTGTACCGGCCACATCGGGACAGGGGTGCTCTTGGCTGGGGTGGTACATTCGTATCGTATCACCAGCTGGTTCCGCTTCTCCCAAGCTTCGTAAGGGTAAATTTTAAAACTTTACCCTTAAATCTTACAGTTTTAGGGCCTAGTTATAGCAAGCGCCCAGGGCGCTCCGTGGATAAAATAGTACGAGGTGAGTTTAAAAGAAAAGGAGAATTTTGAATTTTCGCGGGCTGTGTACATTCGATTATCGATTTTTTTTTTATGTTGGTACACATATGTTTATCATATGTTAGCATTATCAGCCATTTTGGATTAGTGATTTGTTTTTGACAACTGGAAAGGTTAGTCACGTTTTTCTGTGTTCTTCGATTTTTACTTTTGAAAAAAATGGATCAAAAAATATGTATTAAATTTTGCGTTAAAAATGGAATAAAGTGCAACGCACTTAAAATGACTCTGGCATTCGGCGAGTCTACTTTGTCTCAAAAAAGTGTTTATAAGTGGTACAAGCGCTTTACAGAAGGCCGAGAAGATGTTAATGACGATGAGCGTCCTGGAGTTGCAACCACGTCAACAAACGAAGAAAACATCGAAACAGTGAAGAAAATGGTTTTGGAAAATCGTCAAATCACTATTAGGGAAGTTGCAGAGGATGTTGGCATATCAATCGGCTCATGCCATGCAATTTTCTCGGATGTTTTGGGCATGAAACGTGTGGCAGCGAAGTTTGTTCCGAAATTGATAAATTTTGAGCAAAAGCAACGTCGCATTAGTATCGCTCAGGAGTTGTTGAATGACGTCAACGACAATCCAGATTTACTCAAAAGGGTCATAACTGGTGATGAAACGTGAGTATATGGTTATGACGTCGAAACCAAGGCCCAATCATCCCAATGGAAGCGGCCAGAAGAGCCAAGACCGAAAAGAGCACGCCAAGTTCGATCAAATGTGAAGGTTTTGCTCACTGTTTTCTTCGATTACAATGGCGTGGTGCATCATGAGTTCTTGCCAACAGGTCGTACGGTTAATAAGGAATACTACAAGGAAGTTCTGCAACGTTTGCGTGAAGCAATACGGCTCAAACGATCGGAATTGTCGAAAAACAAATCATGGATTTTGCATCACGATAATGCACCAGCTCACACATCAATGCTTGTTCGTGATTATTTGGCCAAAAACAACACCGTAATCATGCCTCAACCACCGTATTCACCAGATTTGGCTCCCTGCGACTTTTTCCTATTCCCGAAACTGAAGAGACCAATGAAAGGAAAGCGTTTTGCCACAATTGATGAGATAAAGTCAGAATCGAAGAACGAGCTGATGGCCATACCGAAAAGCGCATTCCAGAAGTGCTTCGAGGATTGGAAGAAGCGCTGGCATAAGTGCATTATATCTGAGGGGGATTACTTTGAAGGGGAGAAAATGGATATTGATGAATAAATAAATACTTTTCGAAAACATTCGAAATTCACCTTTTATTTTGAACACACCTCGTATAGGGCTCTATGCAACGAATTATACCAGGTGGACGACGCTCCCCGGGCGCGCTCCATACGTGTTGTAGAAGCGCTTCGGTCGCAGCGCCCCGGGCACGCGCCCTCGGCGCTTGCTATATCTAGGCTCATAAATCTTACCCTGACGAAGCTTGGGATAAGCGAAACTGGTTCGTGATGATTAAAAATAAATTGGTGGTTTAAAACAAAATGTTTATTTTATTTATTTATTTCATAATGTTTTACAAAAGTTGAAAAAAATCTGACCTTACTGGGGTGCCCTGTTCCAAGGTCACATTGTACTTGGTTTTATGTATCGATTGTAAATTAGGTCAAGTTTTTTGTAAGTTTTTTTAAGTGAGTTTTCGTAATCATGTTAAAATATTACTAGAGGAAAATCATCATCCAATAAATGAATAAAAATTCTAAAATCTAGGGGAAAACATACCGTGACCGTTAAACTCTGTTCGATTGCAACATCATATCCATATTCTTCCTTCTCGTATCCATAATCCATAACTTAATACTTCTTTCGAAGTCCGTTAATTTTGTAATGGTTTTTATTGCTCCTGAATCAAACCACTTCCGATATAGATATATATTGCATCATTTAGGAGAGATTCAAAGAGTAACTCGAAAGAGTCTCTTCTTATTAACCCGATTTCCACCACTGTCACTGCAATTTTTTCCACCACTGTCACTGCAATTTTTTCCCATTAAATATGGTAAATCTTTGTTATGCAATTCTTCTGATATGAATTGAGATTTTAAAATAAATCTATCTTGCCGCTGAGCGCTTCGTGATCCGACAGTAATTAATACTAGAGTTAATTAATTACACTTTCAGATTATAAATAGACTGATAATAAATATATTTTTTTAAATATTAAATTTTTTAATTATTTTATTGAACTTTAAAAACCTCATTGTAATATTTAATCTCTCAAGAAAATAATATTAACATAACCTAAATGAAACATGAAACCAAAAAAAAACAACTGAAAATAAAAGGATATCACTCGCATCTGGGACTCGAACCCAGGATCTCTGTCTTTCCGGGAAAACCGCTTTACCAACGTAGCTAATGAGACCAGTTCAATTTATGTCATCTGCATCGATGTCATATATTTCAAATTCAAGACTTTGTTTTTTTTCGGCTTCATGTTTCATTTAGGTTATGTTAATATTATCTTTTTCAATTATTGAAAATAAGTATGCTACGACCGAACCGGAGGATGCAACATTTGACTGGGTTCATTATCAAATATAACCTCATTTCGATTAGCGTGGCAGAAATGGAAATTAGACCAAAGCGATACGAATGACTATTTGTGATTTAAAAAGGGTGACTGGTATTTCATGCGATATGTTGAAGAATATAATAGGGGGACAACATACCCGCGTAAAGCACGTACAACCAAAAAGTTGATTTATACATATGTTTCCATGTAAATTTAACGCACTTTTGAATCGGTCCAATTTTTAAACGTTATATAAAGCCATTAAAAGTAAGAAAAAATTGTGTATTGATGGTAACACATGATGGTCTCCTTGGTTGTATAGCTCCTTGATATCTGCTGTATTTACGGTATTTTGCTTTTTCTTACATTGTCTATTGAACAATTATGATGGTCTCCTTGATTATATATCTACTTGATGGTGCGGGCATCTTTAAAATTATTTAAGTGTTACTATTGTATTAAGTCTATCCCCACTAACAAAACTGTACTGCTGTTTTTTTTTCCTCAATCTGTTTATTACTTGTTGGTATTTTTATAATATTATTTAAATCGATATTATGAAATCGGACTCTATAACAAAACTGTCGTACTGTTTTGATATTGAAAAAAAAAAACCTGTGCACATTGATCACAACACGCATACACCTATACTGTTATAATTTTGGGCTACATTCGTAAGATGATTGTTGTTTATTGTTGTATTATATAATATTGTTGAACTAAACTCCCGCTGACAAGCTACTTGTAGTGGCTTAGCGGGTACAAGTTCACATTCTATGTAATTAATATTATACAATAAAAAAAATAAAACCTAACCTAGTAAACCATATGTTGATTTGTACGGTTCGGTTAATTATATGGTATAAACTTTTATTTTTTATCACCGTGGACAAAAAAAAACAAAGTAAGTCCGAATTCAGCTACATATCGGAATATTCTAATCACAAACTTAATTAAGCGGCGTTGAGGTGATTTTTAACAAAAATTGTGCTATAAAAATTAGCCGTGTATTATAATTATAATAGTTGCGGGAGAAGCGAAGATTGTTCCCTCTCAATCTTTTCATATGCAATACACCAAGTCTCAAATGTCCGGAAGCAATAGGTCTATGACATTCGCACTCTTAGGCAATGGGGCTGAGGCTGAAGGAAGTGGAGAAGAGAAATCAGATGTGGATGAGGAAGGTCATAAAGGAGCTGGCTCCAACCAATGCAAGTCCAGGTTCACTCTTTATTTTCCTCATAAAGACTCCACACAGCATCCCCAAAAGTGGCATAGGGCCTGAGGGAAATGATTTCCCGATGGGCGATAATATTTAAACGATGGCTTAAATTCTTAATCATGGTTTCCTACCACGCGATACGGAGTATCTTCTTCCCCTTTCTATTTTCATTATCGAATACCAAATCAGCTAGCATAACTTATAATGGTGTCAATTAAACAATATAATTTCGGATGTGATGTGAGTACGGAGTACGTCACTGTACGTCACATTATAAAAAAACATAATATAATGAAACTTTTTGCCGCCGTTCTTACAATAAATAGTTGGTTGTGTGATGGTCAGCATAGTTGCCCTCCAACCAATTGATGTGGGTGCTATTCTCGGCCGTGGCCATATTTTAATTATTACATTTATAAAAAAAATCTTTTTAAAATCTTACGTTAATGATTTTTTTTAAATTTTTAATAGTCTATTTGAAATTATCACAAATTCTACAATCGTAAGATCCTGTGAAGTTATAAAGATTACGCTGTATACTTTTTATCGATATGATATTATTTGTTGAAACCATATGCGAGTAAAACTAATGAACTACGCCTCTTTAAATTACCCTGCCCTGTGATAAGGAATTGGTCTGTATTGAACGTCATAGAAACTATATTATCTCCGCTTGGGAGGTGGAGAGAATGGAATGCTACACAACTTTATTAGCACACATTCCTTGTTCCATCAACATCCACACGTTCTCTTCTTAATTTTTGATCCTCTTTCATGAACTTGACGTAGAAAACTATCGACCCATTTCAAAACTGTGTATCTTCAGCAAGGTTTTTGAAAAAATGGTATACTACCAGATGTTTCCCGCCCTGAAATCTTCGCTTAATGTTAACCAACATGGTTTTATGAGTGGAAAATCTATTACAACTAAACTAATAGCATTCGCGGAATTCTTGCAAGATAATATCTATCAGCATGTACACGTAGACGGAATATACACGGACTATAGTAAAGCTTTTGACTTAGTGATTCACGACGTATTAATATGTAAGCTTATGCAAATCGGCGTACACGGTGACCTTCTCAAATGGCTCTCATCCTATGTATCAAACCGCAGTCAAGCCGCAGTTGTTGGTGGCTTTAAATCGGACTGGGTAACCGTTTCATTTGGTGTGCCCCAAGGTTCATTATCGGGACCCTTACTGTTTAATATTTACGTATAGGCCAATGCTTCAAATACTCCAAATATTTACTCTTTGCAAATATGAAGATTTTTTTACCCGTCAAATGCACTACTGACTGTCAAAAATTACAGGATGACCTTAACCGTCTTAAATTTTGCTGTTCAAATCATAACCTCAAAATAAATATAAAAAAGTGCTTCGTCGTTAGTTTCACACGAAATAAAAATATTATTTCCCGTGAATACGCTATGAACGACTTAATAATAACTCATAAGACAGAAGCCAAATATTTGGTAGTGACATTGGACTCTAAGCTTTTTTCGATCTTCATATCGACACAATAACTTCAAACGCCTCAAACATTTTAGGATTCAGTCTCAGATCATGTAAAAAATGCACTAACCTTAAAACAAAGAAAATCCTTTACTTTTCTTACGTCCGCACCTCACTAGAATATGCGTAACAAGTATGGAACCCACAATATAAAGCACACTTGGAACGTGTTCAAAATCGCTTTCTACGATACCTAGATTTTCGTAGTTACCGTCCCCATATAAATCACCAAGAGTCTGCCGCGTTTCTTAGTATGTTGTCGTTGGAAGATCGAAGAATCTTGGCTGATGTACTCTTTCTGCAGAAAATTGCTAGATCCACCGCAGATTGTTCGGAACTCCTACAACGGATCCAACTACGAGTTGCCAATGGGCTAACCAGATCGGACCAAATTCTTAGCCTCCCTCGATGCAACACCAATTCAAAGCAAAACTCCTTCATTTATCGGGCATCACATATTTTTAACAAGCACTAATCAAAACTTGACATCTTTAACTCTGCACCACACTCCATAAAGTCATACCGGCGATCTATCGAGCCTTTATAACTTCATATAGATACTCACCTCATAATACCACCAGTCTATTAACTTTCTTCTTTATATATATATATATACACAATTTTTTATTAATATAAAATCACACACATACATTTCAACTAGATCGACCCCCCCTGCCCCCTTCCTTTCCAGAACCCATAACAAATTACGTGTAAATTACTTTTTTTATATTTCTTCTTTATTTTGTATAATCTTTTTAATTTTACTTTGATTTATTCGAAAATCACTAGATTCACTTATAAATAATACCCAAGTGGAATCCTGTAAATGGTCAAATTTCTATCACTTATTCCTTATACTTATTTTTTTATGTAAACTGTTTTTCTCCCAAATAAACAAAAAATTAAAAATAAATAAAAATATTATACGTATAGAAAAAAGTATAATAATTAAGTATAAAGAGATGTGAAGAATAGTACAGATAAAACATTTTAATTTATTCAGTAAGTACACAAAGTAACTTAAGTAAATTGTTTATGACCAAATGTTTGTCGTTTTTACTTTCCTTGATTAGGGTTTTTAATCTAGTTAAGAGCTTTTACTAAAGAGCACAAATAATGTGACCGGTCAGTGGCTGAGTTCGCATCGCGTTTGGGTCTCACCCAGGCGTCGTGAGTTCAATTCCTCGGCTGGCTAAGTCCTCCATTACGACACAAGCAACAACTTCCGCTTACTGTGATGATAGTAACAGATTTTCAAATATTGTCAGATTATTCGTAACCAGCGAATATTTGTCTTTCTTTAAAAAAAAATGTAACATAAATTCAGTTAAGTAAATCAAACCATGAGATGGTAATAGTAATAAAGCCAAAGCGCCACTAAGGTATATGCTTATTTATTAAAAAAATAAATCAAAGATTTAACTTATTAATTGTTTTTGTGTTTAATTCGCAGAACTTCTTTTTAAAAGAAAAATTTATGTTAATCAAATTTAATAATGCTATTATCAAGTTCTGCAAGTATTAAGGTATTAATTTAACTCTTAATACTTGCAGAACTTAATAATAACATTATTGGATTTGATTTACATTCAATTAAAAAAAGGCTTAACTGTCAGTCAGAATATGTTTGCTTTTGACTCTCCCTTAACCAAGAAGCCAATCATAGACCAATTTGCGCAGAACAATTGTAATTTGGACTTCCAAGATCTCATTCGTAATACGTTAGAGTGGTAGGTAGATCCTCTTAGTATCGCCCTGGTGAAATACCACAACTCGAAACGTTGCTCGATATGACTTTAGCGGTGTTAAGTGACCAGATATGAATAACCAGGAGAAGTATTCTGGTTCTTTTCAAGGAAAATTCCTTATCCCTTTCCTTGGGCTTAAAGACTTATCGCTTAACTGCGGTTCTGGTTCTCGCAGATGACAACTATCATTCAGCAAACGTCACTCTTTAAAAATATCGATATTTCCATAGTTATGACAAAAAAAAACTTAATATTATGGTAACATGGTCAAACATTATTAGCGAGTCATTTGTCGCATACAAACGCTAAAAAATTAACCGAAATAACGAAATTGCTATATTTGTAGAGTACCTATGCCAAGAGCCCGAAATGTCGAATAAAAGTGATTTAAATTCTAAAAATTATAATAAACTACAAAAGTAAGTAATAATAAATTGCATGTGTGATACACCTATTATTTTTTTATAATTAAGCCACAAACTCATTTAAAAATGTATTGTCATTGACATGTAATCGGAATCGTAGTTAAGCAAAATGTCTTTAAGGCCTATAAGGAATTTTCCTTAAAAGAACCAGAATAGGCCTCCGGGTACTTTCCAATCTACTCTCTGTAGCCTCAAAACATTCCCCAAATTGGGATCCTATTTTCCCACTGGCTCCTGGCAGTTGTGCGGTATTCACATTAAAAAGTCGTACCAATATGGTTTGACCACATGTACGCCTCAGGAATTTCATTTCTACTGCATTCAGTCTACTTTCATTATTTCTATGCCAGTTACATATTTCATTGCCATATATCGGGATTAGTATCAGAATTGTGAACTCTTAGCCTTTCTTCCTTTGACATCAAAGGACTAGCGCATTCAAAAGACCGGTGCATCAAAGGACCAGTGCATTCAGTCCTCCATTCATTAGCTTCGTCCATATAGCCTACAACATGTACAAGACACATTCCCAACTAGCAAATGAATAATTCAGCCGTCAAAAGGGTAAAATCAAGTGCATGAAATGTATTGTAACTATTATAATATATTCGGGCCGTTCCATAAATGTTCAACTATTGCCAGCTACTTGTCTAGCGAATTCGTCGCACGCTTCTGGGAGTCAGGACGAACCTATCGGATACCCTGCATTCATTCACCCCTTTGTCAGTGCATACGAGTTTATTATCAGCCGTACATCTCGAGTACGAATATACTCTCTAAGTATAGCGCCGTTTTTCCCCGCAGGGGTAGGAAGAGGGGACGGACCGCCAAACAATTCGATGTTGGCATACACTTCTTGCTTCATTCACATGTATACAACGTCTCATACATTTGATTCACTTGATGGTGCCATGTCTTCCTCGGACGTCCCCGGATTTTTCCATTCACATTCGCGTCATATTATATACTTCACCTAACACTCTTTTCTTCGTTCATTCGGTCTAAGTGCCCGAACCATATAAGCTTCCCTTTCTTAATCTTGCTCGTTACGTTTACATCAGCCTTGCATTCTTTACGAATCGCACGATCATACATGGCTTTACCATAAATTCGCCTCAAAGATCTCGTTTCTACAGTTTCTTCTCTGCCAGTTCCATGCCTCACAAAGAACAATTAATAAATATATTAAAAAACTTGGCTAGCTGAAAGAAACTATTTGTATTAGATAATAAGGAAATATTATTTTATGTTCGATTTATTGTTATTATTTATATTTTTATTTTAAGTTTGTTACATTTTGTACTTTTTGCCTTATATTTTGTAAAATGTCTTAAAATTAATAAAGAAGTGTTAAAAAGTCATACTCGTACATATTTTGTTCATCCTGGAGACGAGTGTGTCAATTTATTGAGAACTAAGCTTTAAGTCATCAGCACTCAAAGCATCACTTACGGTTTAAGAAAAAATAAATTATGCAAGACTTTTTCTTCAAAAATTGATATAATTGTCCTGCCGCTGAGAACTCCGTTGTAGCCTCACTTTCTGTTACACGCGTCATCTATGAGAAAGGGTGTGGTTATAACGGTGTTATCAGCGGTGAGTACAATATATTATTTTAACTATAAATCAGATAATCTTTTTTGTGTGAAACTGCAGTTAAACGGTAAGCTTTAGTGTTATGAAATTAGCGGTGCGACGGGGTTATAACCTGTTTTCAGTTTACAGCCTATTTTCTACCATGAGCTATCGAGCTTTTAAATATCCATTTTTATATCGAATTTTGTATTTCTTTAATGGTGTTGTTTTACTGAGACTGTTGATAATGTTAGGGAATATGAAGTTAATCCAATAGTAATACTAGATCAAATCATTTATAGAAAGACCTCCCACAAAACCCGCCCTTTGACATTGATTCTTGGAAATTTGACGGCCTCCGTGGTTAAGTGGTTATGATCCTCGGCTACATATCCGTAGGTTGCGGGTTTTATTTGGTTAATTTGAGTTGTTTCACATTTTATTCATTTAAAATAACATATAGTCACGTTCCAGAGTGGTAGATATTTTCAGTATCACCCTGGTGAAAGACCACCATTCAGAATCGTAACGTTGCTTGAAATAGCTTTGGCCATGTTTGGTGACCAGATCGGTATAGACATATACTTCCCCACCTTCCTCTTTTTCGTCTCTTTCCCCTTCCCACTACTTTCACCCTCACAACATACCCCAATAGAGGATGCCATAATCTCACTGGCTCCAGACGGTTGGGAGCAGCTGGGACTCTAGTGCGGTACTCACATAAAAAAGGTTTATCACAGAATGGTTGACACTGAAGAGTAGGGGCTGATTCCGGTTCTTTTTAAGGATAATGCATTGTTGTTATCCTTAAGCTTAAAAACTTTTTGCCTAACTGCGGTTTGGTTCTTTGTGGTTTTGGGGGTTTTGAGGTCCACTGAATTCGAATCTAACGTCAAAATGCATAATAAATACGAGGAATGACCACATGGAAAAAAAATTGCATTATTTAGAACAGCTGTTTTTCGGACGCTATTGGGTTCCGGTAGACCAATTTGGTTTTAAATTCTGGTATTTTAATTCACTTATATTATTGACTGATCTTTGCTGAAAAATTAGTCCTTCACGTTAAAAATTGACTAAAATAAAACTCTAAAAAATAGCGAAGAATAACAACATAGAATTTTTTTCGTCATTTTAAACAGCTGTATCTCGGATGATATTAGGTCCTCAGAGACCAATTTTGTTTCAAATTGCAGCATGTTTAGCCTACTTTAAGAAAGTGTTTATTAACCTTTGCCGAAAAATTACTCCTTCGTTGTCAAAATTGACTAAAACACTAAAAAAATAGCGAGGAATGACAACTTACGAAAATTTTGCATAATTTAGAACAGCTATGTCTCGTGCACTATTAAGTCATTAGAAACCGTTTTGATTTCAAATTGTAGCATATTTAGTCTACTTTACTTTTGGGACACACACACGCGCGCACACGACACACACAAGGGGGAGATAGGGGACTTTTGTGAAAATACTCCCTGTTATAGGTACTATTCACCGGCAAAAATTCAGTTTTCTTACTGCCTTCATTTACTGGACTACTGGTGAATTGTATTCAAGCTTATTGTGTGCATCTGGATTGGGTTGTAAATCATTGTTATCTACCTATGTTTTATTTTTACAGCTGTTTAGTATACAATATTGAACGGCGTTTCCAAGAGAAATAATTCTTATTCCCGTTTAATAAACAGGATCTAATTCATATCAGCCATCTTGGTTCCTATGTCAAATTAATAAAAACCAAAGCCATTGATAGAACAGCCATATAAAAAAACAAATAATTCCCATGTCAAAAAGATCGTGCTTACAAGTATTTCCGAGCAGCTGGTCGACGTTACCCAATCTTATAACATTTCCGAAGCAAAAATAAAGTATTATGCGGTGAAGAAATAAATATGTAAATAGTAACAAAAATTTTTTTTTTAAAAGGTAGGGACTTTGTATGGGTACTGTCAATTATTAATATATTATGAACGAATTAAAAAAATATATATTCTCATCAGTTACCCTATCCTATACCAGGCGGCAAAAAAATCCTGCCTTTTTCGACTGCTAAGTTAAGTCTGTCAAGCTTCTATTAATTTATTTTTATGTAGCGAATAAACAAAAAAAAATATAGAACACAGTTTTTTTGTTTGTTTTGTATTGCATCATTATGCCGAACATTTTTTTTCAATACGGCGTGGTCTACATTATCCCCATTTCCATGAATTTTTTTTTATTTTTATAGTTTTATAGGCAACTTAGAAAATTATTTGCGGGTTTCCTTTTTTTTAATTATCATATTTGCCTTGTAAATATGATTACTTAAATAAGAATATAAGAACTAAACATTTATAAAAAAAAACTTTTTTCGGGTCGATGTTTTAAATTATGTACTGCAAATTTGGGTTCCAACGTAAAGTGGTCGCTTTTAATTTAAATGTTTATTTAATATTATATTTGTTTATTTTTTTATTTTATATTTCATTATATTTTCAAAGTAGATAGGGTAAAACTTTTTTTTACATCACCGTTAGCCCCCAAATAATTGTTAAAGATGTCCCTAAAATCGTAAGAAATCAATTCCTTTAATGGCCGATATTTCATAATGTAAAACAAAAATAAATTAATTACTTCTAATCTGTACTAGATATTTACTATACTTTTTGATGAAAAAAAAGATCATTAGCTTTAGGTGAGTATTTTGACCCAAAATCCAAAATTAAATTTTGTATGAAACAGGCCGCGCAGCCGTTCCTCTTGAACTTGTCTTACGTAAATAAGGAAATCCAGTGAAAAATATGATGGCTTAAAAAAAAAGAAAAGTATATATTCATATATGGTAGATCAGCAAACGCCGATTCTGAATATATAACTTTCATTATATTTAATTATACGTAGTGTTACTATTTTATTTGTTTAAAAATCATCTAATCAAAACGCCGTGTTATGTTGGTACCATCACGTGAACATTCTGTTTTTGGATTAGTATGAAAATGTTTATTTTGTATTTTAAATACTTATTGTTTTTGAGAGATTTTAACATAATTTGGGAAACTTTATACTATATAATTGTTGTTCAATATAAACAACTATTATTAATGATAGAAATTAGAGTATTGATGAGCAAATCAATTTATCAATATGGATATTATGATAATGTTAATGCTCGATAGTATTATCATTCTTTGAGTTTAAGTTTCTAAAAAGGTTCACAATTTTATTACTTATGTTTAGTTATGGTTTACCATGAAAAAATATGAAATTATGTACCGTAAAGCTCATCATTGTTTTGACATTCGACATTCTAACCTCAAAACTTATCAAAACCGACCGGTCATAGATTTGGAGCGTTTTGGCAGCCTTTGATAAATTGAAACTTTGAAAATTACTTTAACTATGAAAACTAACTGTTTGATCGTCATTATCGATTAAAAAAATAGTGCTAGAGTTCCTTAGGTTACACTTCTACGGACGATTAAACAAATTTTGTTCAGTGCATAAACCCTTGTGATATCCTTTTACATTTCAAACCCAAAACGTCGTTAATATTTATTTACCTGGCAGAATTTATAAGCACCCATTAAATAAATGCTTGCAAAATTAATGTTTTATTTTTAAGGTACACATATTGGCGAATCAACAGCGGTTTAGATTTGTTTATAGTTTTTTTACAGGCCTGTTGTGATACGGTGCTCCAAGGGAACCACCAGCCGAACCCAAGGAGATGTACTCATGCCTCTACCTGCCAGTTGTGGAGCTGGAGATTTATTTCTCGGTCACGGGTTGTCTTTTAATTCGTTTTTTTTAGAGGGGGAATTTAAAACTGTTAAATGTTTTGATGTGATTATCATCATTGAAACAAATAAATCGCACAAGAATTCCTTTATTAGAACCAATTTGACTATGGACACCCCCATTTTATTTTAGGTCATGACAAAAATATGTATGGATGTGAACGAAGCAAGGAGGGTGTACCGGGACACAGTTGTGTAGCGGTCCATCCTCTATGGGAAATTGGGGTACTGGTAAGTTAGTTAATATTTTTTTCAGTGCGATATTCTCACAAGAGTTCTAACTACCTGGAATTAGTGTGGGATTATGCATTGCCAAATTTGTGCGTGGGAGATTGTTGTTAGGCGGTATTAATCCATCCTTCCCACTGCGACGCAAGGTTTTGGATTGAGAGAGTACCGGCTTCTCCGGCCCGCCAGGCAGTTGGTGGGCAGAGGTATCCGCCGCCAAGACCTGGACAAATCTCAACCCGTGAACCCGGACACCCCTGCTAAGTCACCTGTTGTATCGAACCACTCGGGGTGACCTATGGCAGAGGTGTTGGTTATTCAAGAAAGGGTTCCCGGGGCGGCGGTATCCATACCTGCCTCCCAAATTGGGTCATTGACTGGTACACAGGTATACAAAAAAAAAACAATGTACGAGTAATTGCATTACATAATGTTATTTCATACCTGCATGTGACATGTCGGTCTACCAAATCTCCATTTGGATTATACAAATCACACCTCTGCATAGCACTTGTTTTTATTCTCGGAGAAAATAATCTTTTGTTTATAAAGTTACAACAATGCCTTCAAATATAGCTCATTCCTAGCGAAAGGGGAGCACAATTTTATGAGTGTTTCGCCGGTACGTAGGTCAGTTGAGCCGAGAATGGCTTATTTTCGGATAAGCCAGCAGAACAATCGATACACGTGAACTGGGTCAAAGGTATAAAATGCCAAGTCGCTCAATTAGCTGCCATTGTTTGCACGCACAACGATTTAATGTGCTTTAAGTACAACTTTTTACCGCGCTTTGGAATAAGTCTTTCAGGGTTGCCTGAGTCTTTTCCTTTTTACCGTAACTAGATTCAATAACCATTTCGGTAAATTGCCAATTACGACCGGTGAACTGTACCAAGATGTGTTGATCTGGAGGCGGTGAAATGACATCAATTGGCGTTAAACGACCATTTCAGTTATTGAAATTGCAATCGAAATGGGTAACTGTCATATTATATAGCTCAGGCGTTTCTTTGTTGAACAAACGATTTCCAACGTGGACGATATCTGGCCGGGGTTAGTTTTGCTTTGTTTTCCTAGGAAATGTTTAAATTGAATATTCAATCCGATCGATTGTCAAGATGCCAGGTCTTAATGAATTGCACTGGGTTGCTGCGACAGTGTCAGTGTTAAAATTTTATTTTTTTAGTTTTTCTGTAAGGGAGTGGGGGGGGGGGGGTGTCTTATCAAAAACTTTGAATTTCCAGAAGTCACTTCAGTTCACGTCATCTGTTTTAATGTACTCGTATTCACTTACAACCTTTTTGGCATAAGGATTTTTCGTCGTTGTCGTCATTTCGGTCGTCCAGTGTCGTTTTTATATAAAATTGCCATTCTATTAAATTTATTATTTATCATTAATTGATGGTATAAATTTTAATTGCCTTTTTTGAATATGGCGCTTTAGTGGAAACACTAAAATGACATCAATTGGCAATAACCGTGTGACTTCGTGTACTAACGGTCAAAACTTATAGCTCGCATCTACGATAATTAATTTAATATAATTTTTCTCTTATTAAAGACAACTATTTATATTTTATGGTTACCCTTTATCTCTTTCCCACAATAAGTTTCTTAACTCTTGGGAATACATTGCATGGAAATGTACTGTATACTTTATTAATGTTCTGTGATGGTCGATAAACTTCGCCTACTATTATAATAATTAAATGTCTACCTTTCTCTTCTCCTTTCCATGCGTACCCCTTTTAATCGCCCCTGGGTTGGTTTTATCACAAATATGGCGCTTTAGAAATAATCCATCTTGTATTATTATTCTTCTAAATTTGTACATACATTTTATTTTTATAGTATCTCCACACAGGAGGCGCTTAGGGAAATAATTTCCCTCAGGGCCTATAACATCTTTGGGGATGCTGTGTGGAGCGTCTTTTAGAGGATAGGAAGGAGTGAACCTGATTCTTGAAGAGACCCATATGTAGGAGGGAGGAAACACGAGGCCGGCAGATCATTCCCCAGCCGAGCTGTTGGAACACAAGAACGAGCCGTAGAAGCAACTCGTTCTCATGTGACTAATGTCAACCGTGTACAAATTTAGGGCGCGCGTTTGGCGTGTTTCCCGACTGTGCACCGGTGCCGAAGGGATACATGACGCTAGTTCCTCAGAGCGTCTTCCTTTAAAATACCGATAGAACAAGGACAGCATTCCCACCTGACGTCTGTGCTCCAAAGATTGCAATCCGTTGTTAAGATATGCGAATCTATCAAACGGACCGCTCGTTTCTGCACAGAGTCAAGGTTTTTTTTTCAGATATTTGGAGCTCCTGACCAGAGGTGGCTGCCAAAATCTACAGTGGGACGCACTTGCGATTTGTACAGGGTCAGCGCTTGTGTACTATTAAAGTATCTGTGGGTTGTGTATAGTATGCCCAGCTTCTGAGAGGCTAACTTTACTCTGGCTTCGATGGAGCCCCCATACCTAGCTGGTCAGTTAGGCTTAAACCAAGCATATCAATAGGGGGCCTGTTGGGAAGATTGCTTCCATTAAAGGAGACTAGATTGTCATTTCTATCCTTTTTAGACGTAATCAGACATGGTTGGGTCTTTGAAACTTAAATTCGACGAGGTTATTCTTACCCCAGAGGAAACTCTCTCGAGGTGACCGTCTATTCACTGCTTCAATGCCCTCCGAGCCGTTGGAGTTTATGTGCCCTTTGGGGGCTTGTCAAACAAAAAGCTATCATGGACTGTACTGTCATCCGCGTAACAATGAATTGGTGCACATATCAAGAGGACATTGATGTGCAACAAAAGTAATCTCGGTGACGTAACCGATCCCTGTGGGACGCCAGAATTTGTTAAATGCGAGGAAGATATGAAACCGTTAGCAACCATCTGAATCGATTTCTCTCTCGAAAAGTCAGTAATCCGTGTACACTAGAATATGGTAAGTCCGTAAGAAAGCAGTTTGTTGGAAATGTCGAGTGAGACCGTTTGGGTCTAACCGCGACGTTCTAGGCACTGCCCCCAAACATGCGTCACATATGATAGAAGTTCACTGCACGAGCGGTTCCTCCCCAATCCATATTGACAGTCGTTAATAATTTTGTTCTTCTCGAGGTATGTGAACAGTTTGTCATTGATCACACGTTCCATCCATCACCTTGGACAGAACTGTGGGTCGGTAGTTGGCCGGGTTGGAGCGGTCACCTTGCTTAGGTATAGGATGAATGACCCCTTTTTTTCCAACCAGAGGGCACAGAGCCACATTTCAGGGACATTTTAAAGAACTTCGTCAAATTTGGAGCTATTTCTGCGCACACCTCTGCAATACCAGGGCAGGTATTCCGTCAGGCTTAGTCTAGCTTTATTAACATCGAGCCCCCGTAAGACGTTGAGTACATCCCGATGCCAGATCCTCAGCTTTTTCATATGGAAACCGCAGTGAGGAACCGACGGCCGGATGGCGCCTTCATCATCAATAGTTTCGCTCAAATGTTTAAATACCTCGGATGTGTCTCATTCGCTGAGGTTCGGTGAGCGGTAAAAACATTCGTAAAAATCATACTGTACTGGCAAGAGTGACACGCACCCACACTACGTCGAATCTGGAGTTTCCAGACTCAACAGTCGCACACGGTTGACGTCAGCTCGGCTATACAAATAAACACCGCCTTTTGGTCTGATCTTGCCTAGGAAGGTGAAGACTGGGCAGTCCTGATAGGAGGCGTCAAGAGGCTCAGCTATCTGTGTTTCGGAGAGGAATAGAAGGTTTGGACGTTAGGATTGGAGGCCGCATTGAACATTTGTGGACTGCACCGGGGACGCCTACTACTCGCCGTTGTAATAAACTGTTATTTATATTTTGTGTAATCATGATTTTATATTTTTGTTAGGGGAAAGGAAAGCAAGAGAAGGATTAGGTATAAAGGGTGGGTAGAAAGTAGGGGGTTAGGGTATCCCGGAGTGACGGACGTGTGAATCCATCCCAACCACTGCCGTATAAGGCGATGGGCTGGTCACTACCCGGCACAGCAGCAGCGGCGGGGTTTTTACACTCGCTAATGGGGTAGCCCACCCTCAGTTGTGAGCCTGAGCCTGATAGTACCCCTGTACTATCGAGCGACCTGGACAACGGTTGCCAGTTGTAAAGGGTCTCCCTCAATCAGCCTCTCCCGATCCGACCCGCCACACAATATGTGGGCCAACGCACCCGCCGCCTTACCCCATGAACCCGGGCACCCCCGCTAAGTCACCAAACGTAACGAACCATCTGGGGTGACCTATGGAAGAGGTGTTGGTCCTCCAATAAATGCTTCCCGGGGCGGCGGTACCAAAATCCGTCTCCCAAATTACAATATATATATATAGAGTAACTTCGGGTGATATGGCACACCATAAGCATCATTGCTAATAAAACACTTTCTTTACGATCGCATAAAATCTTTACGTTTATTTTAGTAAATAAACTAATCGGTCAAAGTAAATCATAATAATCAGAAATCAACCTAATTTATTTTTTTCTAAAACCCTAAGAATCAATGTATTTCAATCAATCAATGTAAAGAATCAATGTAAAAAAGTTACTGAAATTAAATCAAATAACTCTAGAATAATTTAATTGCACAAAACTCTCAAAAAATTTGTTTGTCACTGTTCCAGTACATTCTTCATGAGCCCAGAGGTTACAAGAAAAATATTGTATCCAATTTTCACATCTGGTGTTCTCAGAATACAGACACAGTACAAACATTTAGCATCTTTTTCAATGCGTCTGTCGGAGCTTTCATCTGAGCTGTCCTCATAGGAAGCTTCACTATCTTCTTCCGAGGTGGAACATGCTGAAGGTTTGGTCATAATTTTTGGTGAAATCTTTCCTCTTTTCAGCCTTATTCATTTTCTCTTCCTCCTTTTCTTGAGAAAATTGTCGGAATTGGAGATATATGAAAATTATTAATATAGCTTTGTGCTGTTGAAATCGAAGACTGGGGGGATGTAGGAGAAGCGGTTAGTAGAACCAATTTAATTAGAGTATTTGCCTGTTCTCTCTATTGAAGTCTCTCGATCTTGCGAATGAAGTTCCCGTTGGACGACGGAAGGAAAGTTCAAGACGTCGTTTTAAAGATGAATTTAACCAATCTTTGCCATCGTTTTTATTCATGGCAGAAAATAAATGAGTGATATAATTTTTTACTGCAATCTGATAAGCTAAACTTATGACATATTTTCTTGCTAAGCCAAATAACTTCGTTTCCATTACCAACACATGAATGACAAGCTATTTCTCAACCTCAAAATGCAAAGTCTGTTTTCTTCCTTACTTCGCGCATGTAACCAATTCAGCTGGTACTTCGTTCTTCATTTCTTTTTGTTCACTACTAAACCTCTCAGTGTTGTTCTAGGCACATGGTACTGCTTAGAAGCTTTAAGTGAACCAATCTTCTTGCTTCTTACATCTTTAATGGCCTTCCTCGTGAATTCTTTGCTCCGTATTTGGTTTTTTTAATAGGAATTAGCATAGTGGGAGCCATAATCAGGAAAAAAAGTATGCAATTGGAAAATAGTACGAGGGTAATATGGCTTACCAGGCCATATTACCCGTAAAAGATATTTTATAAAACTAACCTCATACTTTAAAGTGACATAAAGTACATGCAAAATGATTTGTTACAATCATTAACTACAGATATTTTAACACACCGTTAAAGCCGAAATTGGAATACGTATTGCAATTAAGTTAAGGGATCATCACAGTGTGACCCTCCGAAAAATCACTGATTTTCGCGATTTTTTTTTATGGTTAGGATAAGCTAATCGGTTTGGTTTTTACAAATCAAGGCAGTAATAAAGAATACAAAATATGTTTTTGTAATGTGATTTATTTATTTTTTAATATTGTAAAAAATTATTGAAAAGTCCGCTTGAAAAAAAAGGTCCTGTATAGTGTCCACGATTGCGGCCTTAATCCTGATCTGAAACAAATATTTCAAAAAGATTATTAATCTGTACAAAATCCACTATTGGGCATGAAGGCTTTTTTTAAATCTGAAAAAAATGGCTGCGGTTTGAACAAAACTTATCGAATTGAGCCTTTTTTTCGATAGTTTTTCGTAAAAAAAACTAGGAAGATAAAAAAAAAAAAAAAAAATTCTTCCATACCACGATAGATAATGACGTGAAAAATTGTCTGTTAAAATTTGAAATGGATAGCTTGAAAACTCTTCTTTCGAGAGTGGACACCGTTTTGAAAAACACCATTCCGAGAAAAACGTGTTTTAGTTTGGAGTGATATATTTTCAGATAAATCGTTTACTTACGATCAATCGGCGATGCCAGGTCCATACAATATTCCTTCTGCTTCCTCAAATAATTCATTTTCTGCAGAAATTTCGTTTCGACGAGCTGTCCTGGGGCGCTATTCCCTTTCTTTTTAAGGAAGATTCCTTAACTTTTTCCTTAAGGTTAAACCCTTCTTACTTAACTGCGGCTCCGATTCTCTCGAATAACAGCTGTCAGTTGAATTCAGCGAGCGACATTCATGAAAAAAAATCAATATTTGCGATGTTTTAACAAGGGGAAAACTGAATAGTAAATATTTTACCAATTTCTGTTATTATTTACTTTAAACATAATTAGCTGGTAAACATTATTAAACATAATATAGATGTTGAAATTTTTGACAATTCGTGTCAAGCGCAAATTCAAATGTCACTTAGAACTAGAGACAAAAAAGGTCATTACTATCTACTGAGGTAGGTACCTTTTTATAAAACGTGATTCTTCGTTACAAGCTTACTTATGGTATTTAAAAATGAAATAAAAATGTACTAAATGAATTATAATATAATGTAATTGTTTTTAAAAGTTTTAGTTCGAAATCTTATGTCATTTGAAGATATTTCATCAATTTATGTTTTCAAATAATCTCTTAAGAATCTATTTAGGATCTTTTTAGTATGTCTCACCGGAATTCCGCAGTTAATCTAGAAGTCTTGATTAACCCTAAGGAGAAACGTAGGAAATCTTCCTTTAAAAGAACGGGAATAGCGCCATTGGCTGCTTTACTGTCCCGAGAGCTTCGGCGTTCCGCACTTGCGATGCGTTCCTTGTATTTTGCAGGTGCACCCCATTGTCTCCAGGATTTTCAATATTGGATCATACCTTTCATTAAACGTACAAGTTGCACAATACGTCACGATTTCCACAGTTTGTTTCCCACAGAATATATGGTTAGGAGCGAGTTGCCACACGCAATGATTGAAACTCATTGTTGTTTTGAGTATTTGCGCCCGTACATCTAT
The DNA here is from genome assembly GCA_022606495.2 of Halesus radiatus. Classification (NCBI taxonomy): domain Eukaryota; kingdom Metazoa; phylum Arthropoda; class Insecta; order Trichoptera; family Limnephilidae; genus Halesus; species Halesus radiatus. Next base: position 12,882 of record JAHDVE020006483.1, on the reverse strand, counting down.
CTCTCTAACAAATCATCTGTGGTCAAATCTGCGTAAATCGGCTTCAAAACCTCTTGGACATCGTCATCGAGGGCTGGTGGATGGGAATATTTTTCCCGAAATCCATTGGCCTTCGCTTTATTATAATTACCACAGGAAGGTACACGCGCAGGTAGGAACAAGACAAAAGAATAACGGTTGAATTGAGAGACGGACACGCCAGATGTCTCCGTTCCCATTTTCTAAGGAATGCTGTAGTGACCGAAATGATTCGAATTTCGGTTTAAAAATTTGAGAGAATATTTATAACAGTGTATACTATCCGATGATGCAAAAAACCCGATTTTTCGAAAATTTCACACTGATGATACCTTAATATGTTGTTCAAAACTTACCACAAAATACGATCGAAGGGTGTAAAAATAGATCTCCGCTCGTCACAGACCCGTGCGTACTCACCGAGTTATAAAAACACACTGAAGATGTGTGGGGTGGGGGAGTTATTACAAATACACTCGCAACTTTGCCACGTTTCGAAGAAAGTGAGGTGGGCCATATTGTCCGACCAGGCCATATTACCCGAAGTTACTCTATATTTTTTTAAAGTTCGCATTTCCTTGAACCTTATTAATTATAGATTCATAATATACTGATCATCATGATGCTCCTCACTTCTCTTTTAAACACAAGCGTCCGCTTCTATAGAAGAGAACCAAAAAAAAATTGTGAGCACTAATTTTGTAATTATTTAGCGTCGCTACGTGTTTCTACCAAATTCAGTTTGTTTAAAAAAAATCGCGGAACCATGACAGATTTGAGGTTGTGGTACACATAACTAGAACTTATATTGTTTGAAAATTAGCGATAATCAATCATTTGAATTAACATGCTTGACCGGTCAGTGGTTGAGTTGGCATCCAAGTCTCCGTCACGAAATATCTTCCGCGTCCTATGATGTTAGTAGATTTTAAAATATTGAGAGGTTATTCGTAACCCGGGAATGTTTGTCTTTTAAAATATCTATATTTAAAAATGAATGTTTGTCTGTGTGTCCTCCATATTCCCGAAAATTACTCGACCGGTTTCGCTGAAAATAGCACAGTTTGTTCTTATTATGCCGGGAAGGTTTAGAGAATGGTTTTAATGAAATCCAATATGTCGTCGCTGCATATATAATATAGCTTATGTGCCGTTTCGTACATTCCGAGATGATCGAGAAAAGCTGCTTTAAAAAATAATTGCAAATACTAGATTTGCTAAAAATAATAGATTTGTTAAGCTGGAAAGCTTGCCTAATAATTGTAAAAAATATTTTTAGCAAATCTAGTCTGCAATTATTTTTTAAAGCTGTTTTTCTCGATCATCTCAGAATGTACGAAACGCCACATAAGCTATATTATATATTCAGCGACGATGTATAACTATTGCTATAACGTTTTAAAATTTTTATGAAAAACATTGAAGCCGCCATTTTATATTGAGGTTAGCCCGTAGATATACCACTCTTGTTAGCCACAGATTATATATTAAAAAGAAGGTTTGTTTGGGTAGAATATTTTCAAAATGGAAAACACAAGTAGGTACTTAAGAACTTTATTATTTAGATATAATTTGAAAAAATAATTTTAGATTTTTTTTTCAAATGAATGTTTCTTTGTTTTGATATAAGTAATATTCGTTACAAGGCATTATTTTCGCTGTCAAATCAATTGTGGCACCAGAACGACAAGCAAGAATTCACAACTTCATCAAAAAAAACCCGAGTAAGGCTGGGTACACTTCGGCTAGTTTAAAATACAAACAAAATATAGCATTTCAAAAGCACAACAAATTCGATTTTATCGAAACAAGGTATACATCTTTTGCGCTGCGTGATGGAAACACTTGGAAAATTTTGCATTGTTCTGTGCCTAGATAATATGTTTTCTGAAATGTGCAGAACCTTGTACTTCTGTCGTGATTTACTGCCCTCTTGTTGTCTCTGCGGTAATGACTGCATTGATAAGAAAGACTAAAAATATAAATATTATTGGCGTGTTACCACTTTGCTATCTCCAGGAAGCGTGAATGTTGATTACAGCAAACATTGTGCAATATCGTATGCCAACATGCCCAAAAAAAAAACCTCCAGAGTTGTAGATACTATCAGTATCAGATAATTGTCAATATCGCCCCAGCAAATACCACCATTCAGAACCGATACGTTGCTTGCATTTATGTTTGACGATTATATCGAAATAGTCAGGTAGTTCCAAACTTTATTCTTCCACATCTCTTTTTCTTCCCCACTCCATTCATTTTCACAACGTTCCCCAATAAGGAACTCCAGTGAAAAATATAACGGTATTAAATATATTCGAGTATATTCACATAGATCAGCAAACGCCGATTCTGAATATATAACTTGTATTAAATATAATTATACTTCGGATTTATAAATCGTTATTTAAAAATGTATAAAAAATAATCTCATCGAAACACCTTGTTATGTTGGTACCATTGTATTTGGAACATCTGACGTCACGTGCGCATTCTGTTTTTGGATTAGTATTGACATTTTTATTTTTCGATTTCGTTTTGTATTTTAAATGTTTTTTTTTAGTTTTTGACTTAAAGCTCTATAATTGTTGTTCAATATAAAAAAAAACTATTATTGATGAAATAAATTAGAGTGTTCATGAGCAAACCAATTATCAACGCGGACATTATGATAATATTATTATCTCATATGCTCAATACTATTATTATTCTTTGAGTTAATGTTTCTAAAAAGGTACATATTTTTATTACTTACGTTTAGTTTGGTTTACCATGAATAGAATAAAAAAGTATGTACCGTAAAACTCATTCTTGTTTACATTTGACATTCTAACCTCAAAACTGATCCAAACCGACCGGCCATAGATTTGGATCTGTTTTGCGGACTTATTATTTTAACTATGAAAACTAACTAAAAAAACGAAATTTACTGGTATTTAAGTTTGAAGGTCATTATTGTTAAAACAAATAAATAACTAAATTGGACTGGAGTTCCTTATTGGGGTCGCCATATTCCCCTGGCCCTGTCAATTGGAACCTTATGCGGTAGGCACGTTTAAAATAAAATAAAAATGGTTTTTTATTGTATTTACTCCACGCTGAAAGTGCAAAATGATAAACATTTTTTTTCCATTGAGAATCTAAACTGATTGGAAGAAATTGCCACTTGGCAATAAGCCCACCTTTGTACTACTTTATAAAGAGTTAATTATCTCGATCATTTCGAAATGGATGTGTCGATGCTGTTCGTCGCCAATCTGGATAGTTCTCCGTATTGAAAGAGTAAAGGTCGCTAATTAATGTCTTGTTAGAGTGCAAATATGCAGCTTCGGAGGTCAGTGGGTAGTAGGTACTGTCTTAATCGCAGGGTGCCTGAGGTTTCTGCTCAATTTTCGTATAATTCTTAGAATTTATTTATTTGCCTTTTCTCATGCAGCTCGGCGACATATAAACATATTATTTATAAATTAATTTAAAAAAATTACCTTGTATTGACCACTTTATTAAGGCTATATAACCAGCCACAGCTGAAAAATAGTCATTTTTGAAACGAATTCTAGACGTGTCGACTCTGTTCCACAAAAAAACATAAATTGATTTTGAAAGATTGTTATTTTATTTAGCATGGCAAGTTTGAAATTTTGAAAAATTATGAATATTTTTTTATGTAATAAAGTTCTTCCGTTGGTCGTTGCGCAGATTTTTACATTTTCAAACGAACGTTTGTTATAAAACATACATATGTATTTCGTATCACCTAATGATACTGTATTATAAATCGATACATTATCTAGCTTGGCTACTTTTCGGAAAGTCAATTTTACTTTAAATAAAATCATTAATAAAAAATTCCGAGCACGTGTTTTGCTACGAAACTCCTTCAATTTGTTTATTTATTTACGCACGTACTAATTGATATATTTCAGAATTTTTTACTCACCTACTGTACTTAGATATTATTAAATAATTTGACATATTAAGAAAAAAAATAGTAATTGATAAAGTACAATATTTTAATAAATTTACGAGCTCGCATTTGCCTATTTTATCTAGTTAGTGCGATACTTATTTACATTGGTCAAATCGTCACTAGCTGCCGAGAGCTGGCAGCTGGTAGACGTGTCTTCGAGGCGCACTGATTAGCAACATTTTTTACGAATTATTTGGTTAAAATTTGACAGAAAAGGACGAAATGAGAAATCTTTCACCAGAAAACACAAGTCACAACATCAAAAACATTTTTGGAATTAATATTTTGTAGAAACACATTGATTAGCGATATATTTAATAATGCATGTACCTTATATGTATAGGGTAGTCCGAACGATTCAATGGTATTCAGTCAGATTTTTTTACTATTCCAAAAATACTAAACGGAAATAAATGGATATTGACATTTTTTTGACACTTTTAGTTATTTACAGTATTGCGGGTTGTGGACGTAGTTGCGCACCGATAAGTGATTTTATGTAAGCACTAACCGGCTAGCCTAGCTAAGCAATTTCCTGGTGCATTTCTTTCATTTATGGATATGATTGTCTGAAAATATGAGTTTCGAGTTTAGTTCTGAATTCTGTCGAGTCTTTCATCATTCAAATCATTTGCAGTTCATTCCTCATTATGCAGTAATGAGTTTTGCGATTTTGTTTTCCTTCGAAAGGGAAGTCTTATTTCATTTCTTCTTCTTGTAGATTGGTTATGTCTGCGTTGATGTTTATTAATTTTTTTACAAGAATTCAGAATTTTGATGCATTTTTATTTGCACAAATGCACACGTGCGATGCAAACCTTGAGTCCTGTATAGCTCGGCTATTCTAAATAAAACATAATCACAAAAAGGAACTCCAGGACATTTTTTTTCTCAAGTTAGTTTTCATAGTTAAAATAATTTTCAAACTTTCAATTTTTCAAAGCCCGCAAAAATGCTCTAAATCTATTGCCGGTCGGTTTTGATGAGTTTTGAGGTTAGTATATCATATGTCAAAACAAAGATGAGCTTCACCGTACATAATTGTATATTCTATTCATGGTAAACCATATCTAAACATAAGTAAAATGTATGTACCTTTTTAGAAGCTTCAACTCTAAGAATAATAATAGTATTGAGTATTAACATTATTATAATATCCGTATTAATAATTGGTTTGATCGTGAATGCTCTAATTTCTTTGGGGGCTAACAGTGATATTAAAAAAGTTTTACCCCATCTACTTTGAAAATATAATGTAAAATATAAAAATTAAAAAATATATTCAAATAAGCACTATGATGGACTTTAAATTAAATTAAAAATGACCAATTTACGTTGGAACGCAAATTTACCATACATAATTTAAAATGTGGAACCGAAAAAAGCTTTTTTTTAATGTTTTGTTTTTATATTTTTATTTGCGTAATCATATTTACATAGCAAATATGACAATTAAAAAAAATACTGTAAACCTGCAAATAATTTTCTAAGTTGCCCCTAAAATTATGAATTTTTTTTTTCATGGCATGTACTTCATAATTTAAAACGAAAATAAATAAAATAGTTCTCATCCGTACTAGATATTTACTAACCCTTTAATTAAAAAAAATATATCATCAGTTTGGATTGGTATTTTGGCAAAAAATCCAAAATTTAGTTATGTATGAAACAGGCAGCGCAGCCGTTCTTCTTAACAACTGCTCGCTATTGGACATACATTATAGTGTATATTTCAATTGTACTTATTTTGAAGCACTGAAAAGATATACCGATAGAAATGTGTTTGCGGTAAGTCAGGTCTATTTTATCTTACTTCTTTTATTGTTTTTATTTATTTGTACATCTAAGGTTACAAAATAAGTATTTATAACTTATGTATAATTTAATATTATTACATTTAACTTTTATCGTCGGATTCCGTGGTTGAGTGGTTACGATGCTCGGCTAAGAATCCGGAGGTCGCGTGTTCAAATCCCGGAGTGCGCAACTAAATTTTATTTTTTTAACTTGTGTTATTTTCCAATTTATTAATTTAAAATAATATATAGTATATTTGCAGCACGTTACAGGGCGGTAGATACTTTCAGTATCGCCCTGGTGAAAAACCACCGTTCAGAATCGTTACACTGCTTGAAATGGCTTTACCCGGGTTTAGTGACCAGATCTGAATAGCCAGGTATTTCCCCACCTTCCTTTTCCCCATCTCCTTCCCCCCTCTCCGCAACCTGCAACCTCACAACAAACACTAATTGAGGATGTAGTCTCAATGGTTACATTCGGTTGGGAGCAGTTTGACTTTTGTGCTGTACTTTAAAAAAAAACAAATATTACTAATTTTATCATTTTATTTATTTATTTATAAAATACATGATACTTAATGGAGACATTTACATGGAGTAGATACATTAGATCACCATACTAGGCGGCTGCCTGTTTCATGGTGACCAATGGAGTATAGTTACTTTGTATGAAGTCTAGTATAAACATATGGATTTATTATATTAATTATATTAACATGCTGACAAATGGAAAAATTATAAAAGAAACTAAAATATACAAAAGATAGAAAGACATGCGTAAGGCATAGATCACAAAAATGTAGTTTTTTTTATATGTGCAAACACGCACACATGTGCACATTTGTATGAAGTCTAGTGTAAACATATGGATTTATTATATTAATTGTATTAACATGCTGACAATTGGAAAAATTATAGAAGAAAGTAGAAGATAAAAAGAAGAAAAAGATATGCGTGGGTTAGATCACAAAAATATACTTTTTTATATGTGCAAGCTTGTACACATGTGCACGTAGGTGCACATATACATACACACGCATACGCATATAATATACGACTATGTACGTATATATATGTGTATTTACGCATATATGTGTATGTACGCATATATGTGTATGTACGCATATATGTGTATGTAAGCATATATGTGTATATTATATGCGTAATATCATGCTTAACGTAAATGTGGTTTTTACAATCTATTTTAAATTAATTAATTTCGATGGTTTTCGGCAGCACATTACATTTCATCCCTTTGTAAAATAAATAGTTTTGCGTATTGAGTTTGTTCTTTCTGGTGATATTGATCAAACATTTTCACAATTGTGGAAATTTTTCTGTAGATAATCAATTTCATAGACCATCTAGGGCCTAGCAGTCGAAAGGTCTTATATAAATTGACGACATTAGTAGGTATCACACTTTTCACTCTATTCATTTCTATATTATTTGAAATGAAGACAATTTCAACATTTATAGTGGCCACATCATGAGGAGCAAGCAGTCAAATTCAGGATTTCTCACCCAACTGTTAATCCAGGGGAGATCTATTGCAAGATGTTTTCATATTTGAGAAAGACGAAACCTATGTGACTGATGCGGGTTTAGTTCCACTGATTGCCTTGATTTTGTTTTTACAGTAATTCCACATAGAAGCCCCTTTGGGAAACAATTTCCCTCAAGGCCTATATCATCTTTGGTGATGCTGTGTGGAGGGTCTTTTAGAGGATAGGAAGGAGTGAACTTGGGTCTTGAAGAGATCCATGTTGTAGGATGAACGAAACACAGAGGAAAGGCAGATCATTCCACAGCCTTATAATAACGGATCGTAGAAGCAACCCGTTCTCATCTGACAAATATCAATCGTGTGCAAATGATGGGCGCGCGTTTGGCGTATTTCCCGACCATGCACCGGTCCCGAAGGGATCAATGACGCTAGTTCCTCAGAGCATCTTCCATTAAAATATCGGTAGAACAAGGGACAGCATTCCCACCTGACGTCTGTGCTCCAAAGATTGTAATCTGTTTGTTAAGATAGGTGAATCTATCAAACGGACCACCCGTTTCTGCACAGGGTCAAAGGTTTTTTTTTCTACAGTGGGGTGCACTTTCAATTTGTACAGGGTTAGCAGTTGTATACTATTAAAGAATCTGCGGCCTCTGTACAATACGTCCAGCTTCTGAGAGGCTAACCCTTATGATACCTATCCTGCGATAGGAGGGGGAGGGAGGACCAGAATATGTGAATGTTAATTTACTCATAGAATGACGCTATGTAAAATTCACTTCCTACGGGTATAGCTAACATTTATGATTATAACTCCGTTCTTTTCTTCTTTCAAGCGTCCTTATTGCGCAAGTCATCATTCTAATCAGTTGAATCTACTAATCTCCGCTCGGGCGCAGGTACCGGGAGACTTTCATTCACATCCAAGATATCATTACCCAAGGCCCATTGCTCAACTGTTAGACGGACGTGGAGAATGCTGGCTGGCCTTAGACAAGTTGTTTTATTGGTTTGTAACTCTCCTGCATCAATCTTCCTCCGTCAAGTCGCTCGCGTGCTGCGGCCGCTCGCTAACGAGTCCCCTCGCCTCTTATCCCCTTTGCGCAGTTCTCCATCACTACCCATCATCAACCTCCTGCCTACTACAGCCCCCTAGGAGAACTCAACTAATTCCCCCTGTTACGGGGAGTGGCTCTTCTGGTATTACAGTCCCTCTGCTGCCTCATACTGACCTAGTTCAGGAGCGGGTAGTAGCGTGCCGGATGATTCCTGGATCGGAGTATAAAATCAGATGTTCTATAAAATGTATGACTCTTGTGTAATGTCTCACTTAAAAACTGTCGAGCGGTGTGTTCTGACGTCACGAAATTTACGGAGTTTTTTGTGTCTGGAGTTTCTAGGTCAACGCAACTTCTCTCAACTCGCAGTGTCTTTTTTTATGATGAGCTGTTGAGCTTTCAAATTGCCATTATACGTTAAACTGTTAGACAGACTACATTTAAAAAAAAAATTATTGTAAAGGTACTTATGTGTATATATATATTTTTTTTATTTCACATAGATTCCCTAAATAAATTCATAAATACATTACAATCTTACACATTTTAATTATTTTGTTCATTAAGTAAGATCATTGATCACCTCCAATAAACAACCTGGCTGCTTCTGAATCATTTTATGCCTTTAAATTCGTTTAACCAATTGTAATCTTTCAATCTATTTGTCATTTAAATATCCTAGCTATACATCCACGCTTGCAAATTGCACAACACGGTCGTTTCACACCTAGTGAGATTGACAATAAGTCAGCCGATAACAAATGTTGGTATATAAATTAATAAATATATAATAATTTTTTTATTATATATATACTTATTTCTTTTTCAATATACCTAGACTTTTTAATGAATGGATTGCTCGCCATATTGTGTATGTATGGTGTTTGAATGTATATTATTATGTTGTTGTTTGTTGTTTGTGTGTTGTGTGCGTGCGTGCGTGTGTGCGTGCGTGGCATTGAAACTGAATAGCATGATGGATCCTTGTTGCCGTGCGTCCAGTGAACGGTCGCGTCTTGGCTCCAACAAAGATGGCTCCTATCTCTCATTAATTCATTACTTTATGGAATGTCATCATTCTGAGCATTTTGTCGCGGCCCGCTGTGGTACGGTTACGTGTGTTCACGTATCACTTTCCTATGTAAATGCCCGGACATCGAAAGTCAAGATGGCCGCCGATCTTGTTCAAACATAATTTCTTACAAAGTGAGATTGAAAAACTTTGCCCACTATTATTAAAGTTTGGAGCAAAACATGAACTTTTCCCCAATAACGTTAATAATAATACTTTAAGTATGTTTACGACAAATGGAAAGGCTGATAGGTATATTGAAAGAAGGGAAATGCAGGAAACTCCATTGACGGAGGACTGAACGCAGTTGGCGCTAACAAAAAGGTGTCTAAAGAAGCGAAGTTAGCAGTGCACAATGGAGTGCTGATACCAACCCTGATGCATGGCAATGAGGCATGGAATTGGCAGAGGAAGGATGAAAGTATAGCGCCGTTTTTGTGAAAAATCACCTCAAGGGCGCTGTATAAATACTACTTGCTGGGTTTATCTTATTAGAGAATTTAATCAATCTTAGATCGTATGGCAGTTTATTCCAGGCTTTAGGGCCTGACACGCTGAAAGCTCGCTCACCAAACTTGGTATCTTGTGTGCGCTTTGTTTTTTCAGCCCTCCGATAGCCGATTATCTCCACATTTATGCACCTCTAACCACAGTTGACATAGGAATAGGGAGAAATGTTCCCTGGCACTGTACACATAAATTTTACAATACGATGTATGGCCAAAATGCAAAGATATAATACCGATAATACGGATGTGTAGATCAGGAGCAAGACTAAGGCTGCTGACATTATCTTGATCCCAAAGTGGGGCCATGCTGTACGACTAAAAGTTTACCGTTAGAATTCAAGTGTCGGCTTGTGACATCCTCGCTTTGGAAAAATAAATAGAATGCCCACAGACGAAAATGGCCGAAGACTTAAAAATAACTGCCGTCTTCTCGTGGATGGGTACCGCCAAGAACCGGCAAAGCTTGAGACGTTTGTGGAAGGCCTGTGTCCAAAGCTGTATGCTAGAAAAGGCTAACGAAGAAGATAAAAACTAACAATATGGAATATATATATTTTTTTACAGTAACTCCACACAGGAGACCCTGAAGGAAATAATTTCCCTCAAGTCCTATATCATCTTTGGGGATGCTATGTGGAGGGGATATGGGAATATGGTTCCTGCGGCTGAGAGCTCCGTTGTAACCTAAATGAGAAAGAGGAATAGGTCACAATGGAGCTATCAGTGGTATTCCTATATGATTCTGCCGCTAGAGGTGCTTTCACTATAGGCATGCACAAATAAAGTTGATTATTATTTGTTGGCTGACCTAACGCCGAACGCCGCGTGCTACCACGGATGGCCGCGCTGGTAGCACGCGCGACCCACTTTAGGCTCTATAGTAGCTCTAGCTCTCCGCAAGGCCGGGTCGACGACCTGCCAGCTCCCTCCCCTGCTCCTGGGGCTGGAAGCTGGGGCTGCCTTCTGGACCGTCCCGTCCACCGCAACGAAACAACCAACCTACAATGGCATTTCATTTATTCCAACCAAACAATCAACTAACCAACAAACTAGACTAGAAGCAGTATATAATAATAATACACCAGTAGTTTGTTATGCCGCTATTGCTACAAATCATCTCTAAGAAAGAATACAATTAATTGCCACAAAGAAACTAATAATCTTATAATCTCATTATCGCCCTAGTGAAAAGTCACAATTCATAATCGAAATCGCTTTATTCGAGTTTAAGGACCAGTTCTGACTAGCAAGGTAGTTAGGTTCCAGCCTTCCTCTTCTCTTCCTACTTTCTCCAGCCTCTCAACGTTCCCCAAATTGGTGATCCCACAGTCGCCATGTCCCACTGGCTCCGGGCATTTGGCTTGTCGTCAACTAAGAACTTGTACATATTTATAATAATAATAATTGGATTACTTCTATAGCGCCGTTTTCGTGGGAAAATCACCTCAAGGGCGCTTTATAATTAATTAAATAATTTATCACTTGACGTACAACCAATACCTTACAGCTAAACTTTATTACTAATGGCTTAAAAGTAAAACTTATGGCTAGGGACTAACTTCTGAGACTTGTAATTAGTGACTTACATCTATGGCTTATAGGTAGTCACTTACCAACTAAAAGTTATAGCTAGTGACTTACAATTTAGACTTAAGTAGGCATAACTAGAATATAAACCTAACACATATAAACCTAGTACATATTTAAAACTAATACATATATATGACCAAGTGCATATTTTATATACATGGGGGGGGCGAGGGTTTTGATAAATACGTATACAGTCAGCGAAGTGATGTGGCGTTGTTAAAAATTATATCGATACCTTAGTGTTGTCTTTTCCCGAGCTATCGATATTTTATATAATTTTTTTTTGTTTAGTGACTTATCTCGAGTAAGCCAATACTTACCGAGCTTGCTTACTTACAATAGTGCCAAATTAAATTTGTTTACGTCAAATAGTATTTGAAAAAGAAACACCTGTTATGGACAGACCGATACCTCAATTTTTAGCGACTCTCAATTGAAAAATTTGAATCAAAAAATATACTGTCACATCTAGGAATTGAACCCAGGATCTTGGCCTTGACGGGCGATACTCTACAACTGATCTAATGGGACCCTATCCCCTTCGGTCATATTTAACTGTATCATATTTCGACTAAGAACTGCCAACATTACCTTCATTTTCTTAACGCTTTTTTTATTTTCTTTATGTGTGATTGCAAGATTCATCTCGAACTAAATGCTGCCTAGATAGTATTCATTTATATTTAATGTGCGACATCTACATTCTGCAAATCTAGGATGAATATTTACCGGCAAGGCTAAGGTCCTAGATGTGACCGTACTTTATTGCTGATTTTTCTGTTTCAAATTTTCGGTTGAGAGTCGCTTACGCTTACTGTCCTTCAGTGATTAAATAATATTTTTTTGTGTGTAAGCGTTTTATTGTACAATATTTGAACTGTTCTTTGAACATCGTGACAATGAAATTAAAACAATTTATGGTTTAGACCTTTCCCTCGCCGGTAAATTTCTTGGTATGCGACCGTCAATTATTTCTGGTAAAATGCATTGGTGGTAAAAGTTTTCTAACAGTGGTTCGATTTTTTGCCAGATCGAATCGTCCCTCTCAATTTTTTCATACAGCAAACCTTTAGGACTCCACACAACAAAATAACAGTAATTACGACGAGTAATATGTAACTGGCCTTGAATTTGATAGAAGTAATGGTGATTCCGTTTTAATGTTAAAGCATTGTCTTCAACTTTACAGTAATCGATTTTATTTTGTTCAATTCCCTCTTCTGGTGACATATTTGCTATACTATAAGGCCATTCGGACTCGCCGCTAAAAAGTTTTTGTTTTCACCGATAAATAGTCCACAGGTGGATGGATACCTATAATCTTGTTTCTTTTGTAATTTGGTCTATTGCTTGGTTTTC
>JAHDVE020006482.1:0-36840 GCA_022606495.2 Halesus radiatus | reverse complement strand
ACACCTTGGCCTTTCATTTAACCGTGCACTTTTTTGGTATGTATTTTTATAAGCTTAGAAAAAAATAAAGTATGAGACATTAAAAAAATGTTTAATGTGCAAAATCTCCTACTTATGAACACCTTTTCTCACATTTTCGTATTGCTCATTGTGGTAAATGAAGTTTTTTAGAATATGACCGTAAAACATTTTAATAATTAGGTCTGAGCTTTACAGAATTGAATAAAACACGCATTTTTGTGATGTTTTTTTGCTGAAATCGAAACATGCGGCCGATGTACAGCGGGATTTTCAACTTTTTCGCCACCTGCATAAGGAGCGCGTGATTTCATTAAAATTTTAGCCGGTGGATGGCCTTAATAAAATATGTCAAGAGATGGCGGTAATTATTTGCAATCTTACACGTCACCTTGTAAATTTAAAACGAAATGCAAACTCAATTTTTTGTGTTTAAAGTATTATTTTTAAGAAGTAATTCGTTAAAAATTAGGTGGGGCACATGCCCGAGTGCCCTTATCGAATAACCGCCGCTGACGACATGCATTATGTTTGTAAAAACCCTACGATCGTTCAATAAATGACTAGCGTCAGTGATCCCTTCGGCATCGTAATATATCCCGAAGACACGCTAAACGTGTACCCATAATTTGTACATGGTAATATTAATTTGTCTCGTGAGAATGAGTCGTTTTTACGACTCGGCTGTGGAATGGTATGCTGGCTCCCTCTTACAAAATTTGTCTCTTCGAAACCCAGTTTCACTCCTTTCTTTGACCCTCCCCTGCTAATCCCCAATTATGAAAACACCCCCTGTGTGATGTTTATATACAGGGTGCAACAACACGTATCCGACAGACTTTTAACCAGCGATTTCTGAACTTATTTGAACTAAAGGTGTGTTTACTTAATTTACATTTTTATTTAATTAATTTTTTTCACATATCGCCACTCCCAATAGCCTATGCCACCACGTTCCTTATTGTCAAATGCTTCGGAAAACACTGTAAATTCAAAAAAGAATGCGCCGTTATAGGCAATGTTCTAGCCGATGGTTATATATGCGAAAAAATATATATCCAGAATCCCTGTTGAAAGTCTACCGGGCACGTCTTGTTACATCTTGTATTTGAAGCAAAAATTTAAGGTTTTACCGCTTTTATCTACATGGTTAACATTTTCTAATATACTGTTCTGTTTAAAGATATGCCGATCAGCTCTCGCAGACCTTGGAGGCCGTCGCCCAAGAGGAAGAGGACGCTCGTCAGCAATTGTTAATAAATGACGATGGTCAAAAGGACTCCGAAGACCAAATGCCAGAAGCAATAGTTGAAGAAAGCCAAAAGCTGCTGGCAGAAATTGAAAAAGGAGAAGAAGAAGCTTCAACAGATGGAGCGAACCAAAAGACAATTGGAGAAGAACAAATGGCATTAAGTGATATAGAAGAAGATGGAGGAGATGGTGTACTTAACCAAGAAGGGGAGACATTCCCAGAAGTATTAAATAGTTTTAAAGATGTTATAGATAAGGAACAAATTTTAAGCAAAGCTCTAGAGCAGTCACCGAATGTACAAGATCAGATACCTCAACTAGAATCAAACAAACAGAATAATATAGACCAAGTTGTACTTAACCGTGATGAACCTGTACCTGTAAGTAATGGCCATAGTGTTGCCCAAGATGTACTTAAACCCGAAAACTTGGCCAGGGAACCCTTCGTTATTAACGTCAATAACGATTTAGATTTAGATAAGTATAGTCGAGAGTACTTAAGCGAAGATTTTGATGAATTCAATGGTAATTTAGATGAAATTGATGATGGAAGACTTGATCCAAAGAAATGGATCGATCTCACACACGACATAGACGTGAATTACGATGAAAATGGGGTGTTCAGACCCAACGGAAATGAAAATGTCGAAACTGTTGTTCCTGCTGATAGATTTAAGTACTCAACGGAGAAGAGTCAAAGCGAACCAAAGAATGACGTGGATATTGCGAGCATTAAAAGCACCAAGAAGAGTGAAAAGCTGCAAAGTCAGAACCAAGAAGAAAACACTTGGAACTATTTCAAAGATGTTTCTTCCGATAGGACCATACCAAAACATTGGATTGATCTCTCACACGACATTGATGTCAACTACCCTAAACTTGACAGCGGCGTGGTTTTGGATGTTGAAGGTGTCAATGTTGAAAAAAACATTTTCGACCAAAGCAAAGACTTTGAAGATATCGAGGTAGAACCCCCGACGTATCAAGGAGAATTCGAAGGGTACGCCGAAGAGTTTTCAGGATACAAGAAGGAAGACCAAAAGAGCGAATCGGACGAAAGGCTCGAAACCCTATATAAAAGAAATGAACTTCAATCTGAATTGGATCTGCAAAAGCTTCAAGACGATGACAGCTACCAGCGCAGAGAAAAAAGGGAAATTTCAGAAATATCGCCGAATACGGATGCTCCTCTCCAAAAATCAACCAGCAATAGTCCAAAGGTATCTGATACTACCTTACCGGACGCCGTACCAGTCAGAACTGATCCGAACATAATTGCAAAGGACTTGGCGAATATGGCCGGTAATACAGTGGTCAGGGACTCGAGGAATGAACGCCTTGAGATCGAGGCTTTGAGGGTGGAACACGCGGACAGAGATCCATCATTCAGCGAGGATGGTATCCCGGAACTTTTGGCCGGGACAGAGTCCATCTTGAGGGTTTTTGGAACGGGACTAACGGAAGACACCCTGATCACCTTCACCCATCGGCCTAGTCCCTACGGAGGACCATGTCAGTTTCCAGTCACTCAAAGCTTTAAGGTTAGTACTTTGTTTAATACATCTTTCATTGTTCTCCTTGAATCGTTGCCTCGTGTGAAAATAACCTATTTGATTTAAAAATCTTTATCACCTCATCACATTCTTCCCCTTGTCATATTTGATTCGGGGACCCATCGACAAGGCACCTCCAGGCGTATTATTCTATTCTGCGCTACTTCAGCTGCCTCCGTCCACATTATACCTATCCTCTCGCACACCCTCCGAAGCAGAGGCGTGCCGTCCATGTAGGC
Organism: Halesus radiatus; assembly: GCA_022606495.2. Lineage (NCBI taxonomy): Eukaryota > Metazoa > Arthropoda > Insecta > Trichoptera > Limnephilidae > Halesus > Halesus radiatus. Next base: position 33,779 of record JAHDVE020006482.1, on the reverse strand, counting down.
ACATATGCACTGCCTACCCCATCTTCCCAGCATACGAATTTAAATAATTTTCAAATGTATCAAATTATTGCAAGAAATCTATCTCCACTTTCAAAAATACTCGCCAATTACCAACCACCACACGCAGCGCCCCACCGATCGCACCACTATAACGTGCCAAAGGCAGGAACTAAGTATGCAAAATGACTTACACGTCATATTCAATACATTTAAACGTACGTGTGTGCGCAATGCTTTTAAAGTGACGACACGTTTGTGTTAGTGTCTAAAAGGCAGTGCTTTTCGGCAATGCTAGTAAATATAGCAATCTGTACCATCTGTTGGTACATGTATTAACTAGAAGAACTTTACTAACTAAATAATGATAGTATCATATTATTGGTTTTCTTTTAAAACAATGTCCGGTTTTATTTAGCGTAGGAAAATGTGCTAGGCTATAATATAATAGGCTTGTAATATGCACAAATAAAGCAGCTGTTTGGATATTTGATGTTTCCTAAGTAATCCCAACCAACATCGGCTACAGCCGGTGACTTAACCATTCTTACCAATAACTTGGGGCACTTTTTTAATGTCATTTTATTCGCCGTTTTTCCTACTGCCTACCGTGATTAGAAACTCTGTGTACGCCACTGCTCTGGAGCTGCTTGTCCCGAGTTTGCCTGGGCGGCCCACTGGACGTTTTCCCTCTGGAATCAAACTAAGAATTTTCAGTATCTTAAAAATCTTATCTTCTTTTTATAACAAAAAATGATATCCTCACTGGGATTTCCCCTTGCTGAGGATTTCATTTACAAAATATGACATTAAATTGATATGATTGCAGAAAAAAAAAATTTTAAGATGAGGTGTTTTAAGTGCAGTTGAGTGGTTTCGGTGTTAGTCTGTATTTGGTGTTAATATATTTTCTATTTCAGATCTCCCTGTGTAACGTATCCAGCGTTTTATTTAATTTTAAAATTTATTATTTTTGAGATTTTCGAAGCAGAGTGGGATTTTGTTTTAGAATTTAGTATAGCATAAGAAGTTTTTTTTGTCCAAATGTTGTGTTCGTGGTTCCTTGTTGGATAAGTTTTTTTTGACTCTGAAACTGTAAACTAATCTATCGTTTTCTTTAACAGCTCGAGTCTGGTTCCGTGTCTCCAAAAAGCGCAAAGGTAAAAGTGGTTCTTCCAAAAAGCACCGGGGAAACTTTCTACATGTGCGCAAAACGACCAGAGTTCAACTCCGAAGGCGTGGACGACGGCGCCTTACCATTCGTCCACCAGGGCAGCGAGATCTGGCTTCAACTACATTCATACGCCAAATTCCTACCTCTATGGGCGTCACTGTTGATCATATCAACTTGCCTGATGTTTTCTGCGCTATTCTCTGGTCTAAATCTTGGACTGTTGTCGCTGGACAGGACGGAATTGAAGATCCTTTGCAACACAGGAACGGAAAAAGAAAAGGAGTATGCTAGGATTATACAGCCTGTACGTGATCACGGAAATTACCTCCTCTGCAGTATTCTACTTGGTAACGTGGCTGTCAATTCGACGTTCACCATCCTCCTGGATGACCTGACTTCTGGGTTGTTCGCTGTGATCTTTTCCACTATCACCATCGTGCTTCTTGGTGAGATCACTCCCCAGGCCATTTGCTCGAGACACGGCTTGGCCGTTGGAGCCAAGACGATAGCCATCACCAAGGGAGTGATGGGTGTCACGTTCCCTCTGAGTTACCCTGTCAGCAAGCTGCTGGACTTCTTGCTCGGGGAAGAAATCGGGAATGTGTACAACAGGGAGAGATTGAAGGAATTGGTCAAGGTTAGTACATAATTTTTTAAAATATCTTATTATAATGTTTACAGATATGTAAATAATTGTAAATGAAATTGTGTAAGCGGAAGGGTATGGCACGGCCATTTCGACAACTAAACATTATCGACACGATGTCGACGCTGGTTTGTCAATATCGCTAGTACGCCCTGCGGTGTTTAATATATCGATATTTTAATCAATGTTTTAAAAAAAAATCGTCTAATTTTATTTATGGTGTAGTCAGTTGTTTGTACCTACCACTGCCATTTGGACAATAACTAATCATAATCGATACGACGAACTTATCTGTCGATGCTCGTTTGTCAATATCGCTAACACTCCCAGCGATGCTTAATATATCGACATTTTACCAATGTCGTAAAAAACGACTAATTTTATCTATAGCGTAGTTAATTATTTCCCAAAAACGGCAATTTCGACAATAACTAAGCATAATCCATATGACAAACGACGCTGGTTTGTCAAAATCGCTAGCACTCCTTGCGATCGTAATTTATAATATATCGATATTTTATCAATGTCGTTAAAAAATGCATTATTTTATAATAATATATTTATATAGCGCATTTTTGTGTTATTTTATTATCTATCGCGTAGTCATCTAGCACGACCATTTTGACAACAACCAAGCATAATCAATACGACAGTCAGTTGTCGGCGCTGGTTTGTCAACGTCGCTAGTACGCCCGACGCTTCTTAATATGTCGATAATTTTTATCAATGTCGGTAAACAAAAATCGCATAATTTTTACTACGGCGTAGTCAGTTGTTTGTCCCTAGCACGGCCATTACGACTTCAACTAAGCATCCGCTACGACAAACTTGACTGCCGACGCTAGTTAGTCAATGTCGCTAGCACGCTCTGCTCTACTAAATTTAATTTAATTAAATTGTGTTATTTCTTTCACAATTTATTCATTACAAATAATATGTAGTGTATTTGCGGATCGTTCCAGAGTGGTAAATACTGTCTGTATCGCCCTGGTGAAAGACCGCCATTCATAATCGAAACGTTGCTTGAAATGGCTTTAGCCGTGTTTGGTGACCAGATCTGAATAGCCTGGTACTTCCCCACCTTCCTCTATGTCACAAGTTTCACTCGCTCCAGACGGTTGGGAGCAGTTGGGACGCTTGTGTGGTATCACATAATTAATTTTTTTTAAATGTGTCGACATTTTTTTATCAATGTCGGTAAATAAATCTCCTAATTATATCTATGTCGTTTTGAAACGTCGAAGTGAAATGAGTTCGTTTTTGCGTAGCTTATTTTTAATATAATTAAGCATCATACCCCGAATTGGGGATGCCATAGTTCCACTGGCTCCGGGGCAGTTGGAACGCATACAATAAATGTTTCATACAAGAAAACAAAGCTTTAAAAAAATACCGTTCGTAAACCTTTTGTTCCCAAAAATGGCCGAATGAGTCATTCCACGTCACAGCGGAAGTGATATACACACTGAACAGATTATCCGTAGAAGTAACCGATTTTCAATAGAAGACTGTATCATGAGACATTTCGACCTCTAGTTCCCAGACAAATATCAATGAATTGTATACGCCCAAATGGGTTTTATTAGCAATGTTCGAAATATCATGATATATGTCGGATATCCATAAATATGTCCGATGTACACGGTGTCCGGAAACTCGTGATACAAGCGGGAAACTGGTAAATCTACATCACACGGAGAACCCAAAAAATCTGAACATTTTTGTTTTGTTACATTATGGCTTTCACCGATCTTGGCCATGTTTATCAGTTAGATTTTAATAGTACAGATTGTTCTTCAAATTAGTTACTTTTAAACAGGATATAATATTTGGGCAAATAAAATTGAAAAAAATAAGTTACAATGTAAATTTAAGTGTTTTTAATCCCCGATGACTTCAAATTTAATGCGATTTTTTATAAATATATTTTACTAAGAAATTGTTAATTTGGGGGGATTTGAGACTTAGAAGGCGGGGAATACTGGTAGGGAGTTCAATTTTAAGTTTTACCATTTCATGCACAAAGTTTTGAAATTGGTCTTTGATGGGACACTCAAAGAAATTATCTTCCTGAGTATCCTCTGACCCACAATCACAGTAAGGCCTAGCTGACTATGTGGAATCTGGCGAATTTGGATTTTTTTTTTTTTTTAGACTAGTTAAAAATTAATAATTCAAAATGAATAGTATTCGCACAATGAACTTGAAAATAACAAGCTATACTCGCATGTTACTGAAATATCTGAAAGACTCAAGTCGTGGTATGCTAGTCCGCCTGATGTACATTTGAACAGACTGCAAGGAGTGTTCAACACAGCAGCTCGTCTAGTATGCCGTGCCACCAAATACTGTCACATCACTATTCTACGTGATGCCTACACTGGCACAGAGTCGTAGAAATACTTCACTTTAACATTTGTCTTATGGTATATAAGGGCTGGCACCATCACACTTGACAGAGGCCGAGTCCGATGCATCGAACAGACTGATTGAACACTCTCGTATGAATGCTGCTAATTTTTGGGGACAGAGCTTTCAATGTGCTAGGTCCACATTTCCGGTATGACTTTCCTTTTGGGTTGAGGTCAGAAAGCAATTTCGAAACCTTTAAGGAGAGTCTAAAATCATATTATTTAAAAGAGGCTGCAAACTTTAACAAGATGTAAGGTGATTTTAGTCACAGAATAATTGTTTGTAAATGTTTGATGAATTTCCCCGCAAGTGAGGTAATGTTGAGCTCACTTCGGACACGCGTACACGCCCAGAACACACTTCTATAGGTTTAGTCCTTTCGGTGGTCGTATAGCATATCCGTTGGAGTTTTGCCAAACTTGTCAGTTGAAGAATGAGAGTCGCAATGCGTTGGTTTTTTTATCATTATTTTTAAATTACTATAGAAATGTAATGGATTTTATGGCGAGCTTAGCACTAATCCATAATATATAGTCGTAAGTATAATAATGATAATAATTGGATGATTTATTTTTTTGTGAAAAATCACTTCAAGGGCGCTGTACAAATATCACTTCCTATTCTCTATCTAATTATGTACAAACAGATACAGAAAAACATACTTACCTGCAGCTGGCAGGTCGCTTCAGATGAACACAGTTTTATTAGAAAATTTAAGTATAGAGATGACAGTTATACAGTTGCTATTTTATCCTCCTTTTTATTGATGTTACATTTATTAGAAGATTTGTGACACAATAAGAGTTGGTATTTATTTGAAATATTTATAATTTTTAGGATGCAGTTTACACTTTTAATTATTTATAGTGTTGCGGGATGTGGTCGTATTTGCGCACCGGTTCGCTAAATTTATTACTTATTCTTTTAGGTAAGCACTAACCGGCTAGCCTGGCTAAGCAATTTACATGTGCATTTCCTCCATTTATGGATATGATTGTCTGAAAAGATGATTTTTAAGTTTAGTTCTGAATTCTGTCGAGTCTTTGATCATTCTCAAGTCATGCGGCAGTTCATTCCAGGCTTTAGGTCCTGACACTCCTGCGGCACGATCCCCGAACTTAGTATTAGGTGTGCGCTTTGGTTCCTTCAACCTGCCGATAGATGATGACGCTGCTGACCTAAGGTATTATTGACATAGTATGGTAATATAATATGTGAAACATGAAAACGGAAAAAATGACAGAAAATAAAAAGATTTCAGTCGCATCTGGGACTCGAACCCAGGTCCTCTGCCTATCCTGGGTAACCGCTTAACCAACTTAGCTAATGAGACCAATTCAATTTATGCCATCTTCATCGATATCATATCTCAAATTAAAGATTTGTTAGTATTATTCTCCATTTTTTATCCCATATTATTGGCAGCTATCTTTAAAATGATTCCAAAGTTAGGTTGCCCCGGATAGGCAGAGGTCCCGGGTTCGAGTCCCAGACGCGACTGAAATCTTTTTATTTTCTGTCATTTTTTCCGTTATCATGTTTCATTTAGGTTCTTTTAATATTATTTTCTACAATTCTTTATTCTTAATTTGTATACTTTTTTTTCTAGATATATTATATTACCATACTATGTCAATACTTGCTTTTTCCCCTTATATTTTAGTATGATGGCACTTAATATGAACTAAACTTGTCAATTTGAATGTCCTAAAACGGGATTTGTTTCCAGTTGGACAGTCAAAGCTTTCTTAAATGTTGTTAAATAATGTGTGTTTAAATAAATATTTATTTTTTTATTATTAGTTGCAAACTAGCAAGGATTAAGCGGCCGAATTAGTTCGCTTAAATTTTATCAAGGATTGTTATTTGTTCAGTTCTCTGGTTTGTCAATGAATCATTTTATAATACCTGTATTTGCGTGTTTTGTTTGAGAAGGGGGTCTGATAAGGACTTCACGGAGGGTGGTGAATGCGATACTGATATTAATGTATCACCGTCTCATGACTAAACTAGGTCATGACCTTACAATGGCCAGCGCATAGTCCAAAAATTCCTAAAACAACGGGTCAGCTGCGGACCAAGTAGCCACTGTTGTACTTCTGACAATAAGTGCGAGAAAAAGGAGGGCGCTGCGAGCGTTTAAATTGATTTAAAGCTTTCGATACCCTCCGTGCGATAAGTGAACATTGTTTGAAAAGGATATATGTTAATACGGAAGAGAGAGGGAGCGCGATAGTATGAATAATGCTTAGGGCGTAAGCGATCTTTAAAGAAACGCTGTGAATTTTTTCATACCTACCTGGTATAACACGTTAAATAACAACCGCACGTGTTATTTATGTTTTTCGGAGCATGCTTTGCGATTTTTTTTTATCAAGGAATTTCATACATGTAATTACTTTTTCAACTAGACATCTGAATAGAGATTATGTTTAAAAATAACATTTGTTTTTTTAAGTGCACAAAAACTTAAAGTTTTCAAGGGAAGTTTGTAATATGTACATAGAAAATTTGAATTCGAAAGCTTAAGTTTACACTTCTAGAGATTGTGTGTTCATTGTGCGTTACAATGATTACAATGTTTTTTTATCCCCGAACAGTCCCGAAAACACTGACAGTACCGAGAATACAAATTCTATGTCGAGATCGTCCCGAAAATACTGGTATTTTTCATATTGTCCCGGGAATACCGTTTCCCGATCGTCCCGAGAATACCGTTTCTATCCCCGAACAGTCCTGAAAATACCGATTGTATCCCCGAACAGTGCCGAGAACACCAATTCTATGTTGAGATCTCCCCCAAAATACCGGTATCTTTCAGATTGTCCCGAGAATACCGTTTCTATCCCCGAACAGTCCTGAAAACACCGATTGTATTCCCGAACAGTGCCGAGAACACCAATTCTATGTTGAGGTCGTCCCGAAAATAACGGTATTTTTTCAGATTGTTCGGAGAATTCCGGTTCTACCCATGGACAGTCCCGATAATACCGGTTTTATCCATGAATAATCTCGAGAAAACGAATTCTATCCCGGGACAGTTCCCAGAATATCGGTTTCCATTCCGGCACAAACGCAATCCCAACCGAATACGTGGTGACAATGACCCAGTTCCGTGAAACCCAGCCTTAAACCTCGTGAACTTAGTCTAATTGGATTTGGTCGCAACCAATGTAAAGGCGGCTGACGGATTAATACTGACGGCAAAACAGAGTTTTAATAATCAACTTAACTATGGAAGATAATATTGACAAATCTGAAATGAACCACACAAATTAACAAGGTATTGGTCGCACCCGACAAACCGTTTTTTTTTATTTGTCCGCATGCAGTACCGATCTTAGGAAAAATTCTCCGATTCCCCGTATCTGTGCGCAATATGACGCACGATTTCACAGTATCGACATTCTTAACAATACCCTTTCAAAATATCGAACCGCAATAATACGTACGATCACAATTGTAATGCATGCCTATAAATGTATCGAGAGCATATCCTGTCTCGATCCTATCTTCCTCTTCCTCTCCCCCCTTCTTATTTTGTTTTTTATAATAAAACATCTGTAACGTACGTAACCACTTTTAGCATAAGAAACTTTGTTGGCTTACCTTTTGCAAAACTTCCCTTGTATATAAATTTGTATTAAAAGCTGTTTGTTTCTTACCAATAAATAAATCCGGTAATCGAGCCCAGGACCTCTGTCTTACCGGGACAACGCTCTAATCACTGAGGTAATTATTTTTATCGATATCGTACTTATTTTTTTAAAATAATTGTTGATATTATCCTCAATTGAATTCTTTTGCAAAGTTTCATCCGAATATATCAGCAGTCTAGATAGTGTCTCGTATATATCTATCCGATTTATTTTATTTCTATGGGACATCTATTGATTGACCATTTTTTACAAGTCCAGAATCACACATTTAATTCATTCACATTTATACGTCGTAATTGATTCTCTCGATCGTGCCATGTCTCTCTCGGGTGTCCCCGCTTTCTATCATTAACTTTCGCATCATGTATAATTCTCTTCCCACTCCTTCCTTCGTTCAACCGCTCGATATACCCAAACTATGTAAGCGTCCCTTTCTTATTCTTAACCTTAACGCTTACATCTATCTCGTACATGAGCCTTGCGTTATCACGGCCTGCCAGGCATGGAACTGGCAGAGGAAGGATGAAAGTAGACAGAATGCTGTAGAAATGAGATCTCTGAAACGAATGTGTGGTAAAACCATGTATGATAGTGTGAAAAATTTTGGGATTCGTAAAGAACGCAAGGCTGATGTAAGCGTAATGAGTAAGATTAAGAAAGGTTCGCTTAGATGGTTTGGGCATGTAGAGCGAATGAACGAAGAAAGGAGTGTAAGGAGAATATATGACGTGAATGTGAATGGAAGAAGAATCCGGGGACGTCCGAGGAAGACATGGCACGATCAAGTGAATTAAATACTTGAGATGGGCCATGTCAGATGTCGTTATTTTTTTTTTTTTTTAATAAAGTCATGAAGTTGTGAATTCTTGCTTGTCGTTTGGGTGCCATCATTGATTTGACAGCGAAAGTAATGCCTTGTGACGACTATTTTATTACTATCTCTAAACGAAGAAACAATTTGAAAATGTTATTTCATTTCAAACGTTTATTTTTTATAAATAATAAAGTTCTTACGTAGGTACCTACTTGTGTTTTCAATTTTGAAAATATTCTACCCAAACACAAACCTCCTTCTTTTGAATATGTAATCTATGGATAACCAGAGTGGTATGTATATATATATATATGGGCTAACCACAATACAACATGGCGGTTTCAAAGTTTTTTCATACTAATTTTAAAACGTTATAGCGACAGTTTTGCATATTGGATTTCATTCAAACTACTCTCTAAAACTTCCCGGCACTAATAAGAACGAACTGTGTTATTTTCGGCGAAATCGGTCGAGTAATTTTCGACAACACGGACAAGACATACACATTCATTTTGTATGCAATAAAGAATATGTAATATCCCTATCAGCCTTTCCATCTCTCGTAAACATACTTCACAAATACACGAACTGTTCCACCTGCTCCAAGTATTCATCATGCAATTACCCATCTAATGTTTTAATTATTAAATTCTGATTTATATTAATGCTGTACGAAAATATTGTGGCTGCACCCAATGAATCATAGTATCCTTATCACATGCGGTGCGGTTGGAATTTCCTGTTTGTTAAATTTTTTTTTTTTTTTTAAATTAAAGGTCATTTCTATTAAAAAATCGTTTGGTGTCACCATTTCACAGAAGTATGATAAATTCATACTGATTTGAAAATAAACTTTATTTTTATTTGGACACCGCACAAGAGGCACCGACTGCGCGGAGCCAGAGAGGCCAAGGCAACCCCTGTTGGGAAGTGACATGCAGTTCATAAATTGCAAAAAAGTTGTGCCTACCCTAAAAAAACTAACATTTTCACATAAATAACAATCTAGTCTCCTTTAATGGAAGCAATATTCCCAACAAGCCCTCCATTTATATGCTTGGTGTAACCTTAAGTGACCAGCTCAGGTATGGGGGCTCCATCGAAGTCAGGGTAAAGTTAGCCTCTCAGAAGCTGGGCGTATTGTACAGAGCTCGCAGATACTGCAGATAGTACACAACTGCTGACCCTGTACAAATCGCAAGTGTACCACTTAGAATTTGGCAGCCACCTCTGGTCGGGAACCCCAAAATATCTGAAAAAACCCTTGACTCCGTGCAGAAACGGGCGGTCCGTTTGATAGATTCGCCTATCTTAACAAACGGATTGCAATCTTTGGAGAACAGACATCGGGTGGGAATGCTGTCTTTGTTCTATCGGTATTTTAATGGAAGTTGCTCTGAGGAACTAGCTTCGTTGATCCCTTCGGCACCGGTGCATAGTCGGGAAACACGCCAAACGCGCGCCCAACGTTTGCACACGGTTGACATTTGTCACATGCGAATGAGTCGCTTCTACGATTCGTTCTTGTGTTTAACAGCTCGGCTGTGGAATTATCTGCCGGTCTCTATGTTTCCTCCATCCTACAACATGTGTCTCTTCAAGACCCAAGTTCACTCCTTCCTATCCTCTAAAAGACCCTCCGCATAGCATCCCTATAAATGATATAGGAAAAGGAAATAATTTCCCCCAGAGCCTCCTGTGTACTGTAAAAAAAAAAAAATTGCATCTGTGCAGCGCCTTTTATGATCGCTAGTGTAAACTAATTGGTGAAGTATCCACATTTCACAATTAGTTACTAAAATTGTTAATAGATTTTCACAGAGTGATTTATTTTCTTGGTGATCGGTTATTGATACCACAGTGCTTCAAAGAGAAAAAATGCCAAAATTTTCTGATATATATATATTTTTTATAAGAATCTGTTTATATACCTGTGCATGGCTCACTGTGTCAGGACTGCCGGCTCTTATGATGTTCCGTCGTTCAATTGAGCTGGTGGTCATGACCCATCGCTATTGTTTGGGTAACCGAATTCTTAAGCCTGTCTGGGGCCTAGGAGTAGAAAGGTTTAATTTAAATTTTCGCAATCAGTTTTTTTTTCTAATCGGTGTAGATCGCAGTTGTGTGTGGATTAACTTTTCAGGGCGTATAGCCTTTTTCATTATTATCGAATTGCCGCATAGGTGCGGCGGCTAAGTGAGAATGACGTCATTATTACTCCTTGTCTATTTTCGCCCTTTGCCACTGAACAGATTATTCCTTAAAATCATAGAATAAAGCAGAAAGCAAGAAACGCTTTGTGGGCGTGTTTCGTAATCCGAAAGTCTGGCCATTCGGGACTTAATTTTCTAACACGAAAAATGAGTGACCGGATAATTCTACACACCTATGAATCGGCTCCCTTCTTGTTTTCCCCTAGTGGTGCTACATTGAACCCACATCAATGGGATAATAGGACACGGCGCCTTTAATTGTATACCTCTATTAATGTAAGTTGTTTTCTGCGGCCAGGTGTGGTCACGCTGTAGATTATCTGCAGTCTGATTCAGTTCGTGTCTGTTCCCAGGTGACGAACGACATCAACGATCTGGACAAGGACGAGGTGAACATCATCTCGGGCGCGCTGGAGATGCGCAAGAAGACGGTGCTGGAGATCATGACCAAGATCGAGGACGTCTTCATGCTGGACTACGAGGCCGTCCTCGACTTCGAGACCGTCTCCGAGATCATGAAGTCTGGTGAGTACCTTCATTATTAGTGCACAATCTGGAAGTGTGCCTTGCTTGGGTCAACTCACATTAGACCCCCTCCTATAACTGAACTCATCCAAATTAATAATTGTAGCGCACACGAAGAAAGCGCCGCAGGCGAAAAATTTACTAGGCCCAGCGACAAACCAATAATTGCTATTGATTCTTATCGACCGGAAAGCCACATTCCAAAGAACGTTTTTGTCTCGAAATCTTTTTGAATAAAGAACTCCAGTGAAATTTTTTAAAATTTTTAATTAAAAAATTTTGTTATGTACAATTATTTATACGTAGAATTTATAAATCGTTATTTTAAAGTAAATAAAAAAATCATCTCATCAAAACACACCGTTACGTTGGTACCATTGGCGGAACGTCTGACGTCATGGGCCTCGTCATCGCGTGTTCTGGTTTTGTATTTGTATGTATGTATGTATTAGTATTATTGTTCATTCAGTTAAAAGTTCTAAAAAGATGCTTAATTTTTTAAATATTTTTTTATATGAATACCGTAGAAGAGTCCCAACTGCTCCCAACCGTCTGGAGCCAGTGAGACTATGGCATCCCCAATTGGGGAATGTTGTGAGGCTGAATGTATTGGGGAGAGGAAGGAGAAGGGGATGGTACAATACCTGGCTATTCAGATCTGGTTACCAAACACGGCTAAAAGCCATTTAAAGCAACGTTTCAATTCTGAATTGTGGTCTTTCACCAGGGCGTTACTGAGAGTATCTTCCACTCTGGAACGTGCAACTTATGTTTAGTTATGGTTTACTATGAAGATGGTATAAAATTATGTACGGTAAAGCTCATCCTTGTTTTGACATTTGACATTCTAACCTCAAAACCGATCGGCCTTAGATTTGAAGCGTTCTGGCGGGCTTTGAAAAATTGAAACTTAAAAATTTATTTTAACTTTAATTTTTTTTAATACACCTTTATTTAAATTAGAACGTCATTGATTAAAAAATTAAAAAATGAACTGGAGGAGTTCCTTATTTTATGAAACAGAAACCTTTAAATTGCATCAAACGTCGATCTGAGCAACGAAAAACTTTGAATTATCTCCAGTATTTATAATGAAACAATTGCCTATCTCCCCAAATCATGGTTTAACAAAGTGCTTTGGCAAAGTCCGTTAATATTTTTAATTGTAGAATTTCTTTCTCGAGCAGATGATTAATTTAATTATTGGCCTGTCTGGGGCTTAGGAGTCGTAAAATCCTACTTAAATTGGCGACATTAGTTGTTTTCTTTCAAATCCGCATACATTACGCTTCTGTCGATTTAGTTTATCCATCGATATGTCACTACTTGATTCGGCGTGCCATACATGTAATCATAACTCCCTATTGGATTCCGTTGCCTCGCTTTGAAAGACTAGCACGCTTCGCTCCAAACTACAAAGCGCATAGTTAACCCCAAATCGCATGACGTAATTTGGTCATGTCATAGGAAGCCAGAAAGGCGCGCGTCACACTTTGAAATTGAAACTTAAGAACCCAACTGCGCGTACTGCATTGTACGCAAAGCGATTGTTGATCGTACCGTTTTAGACAAAACTGCTTTTGTAACTTCAATGCATTCACACGTCACGAACTCATAAATCGCCATTCAACAACGGCTATGAGAAATTTAACAATTTATCAATTGTTAATTTTCTGAAAAAGCTCGCAACGTATATATTTTTTTAAGTATTCATACAGCTGATTAAATTGTCAATAATAAAGTCCGAGAGTCCCCATCTAAAATATCTCTAATTGTCTCAATTTTGTGTTTGAAAAATGATCTCAATGAAGTTAGCCACTCTGTTGATGCGAACTTGCTGGAAGACAAATTTGCTCGATGCGGACCAACAAAAGGTAACAAGCAATGCTTCTTGCGATCTTTTGACTACGAGATAATGCAATTTCTTTTTGATAAATGTTTCCGAGAACCAATTCATTTTAGTTCGGACGTCATTCAGAATCAAAAACATGAAGTTTTGTCTGAATGTAAATTTCGTGAAACCGTGCCTTAAAATTGAAACAACCCGGTTTCTGTCTCTCGCAGTATTACCTCCGGTTTGGGGTGGGTGTTGATAGGTAGGGTTTTTGGGTGGTATAGGGGGGGGGGTTAAGTTAGCTTCATTACAGGTACCTAAACTGGGTCACCCGCCCTTATTTATTTTCCGATACCGAAGGTACGTAATATAGTCGGATAGAGCGTATGCGTAAATAGTACGACACACGTTAAGGCTGGTAAATAATTAAATTAACTCGCTGTCATCATCGGCAATAGTCGTTGCATATCCTGTGCTGGATGAATACCTCGTGTTACTTTAGATGTCAATGATTATTTGGAGAATAAGTGTGAATTGATTCCTATAAGTTGCGTGTATTAATTTCTATATATAAAAAAATTATGTTTGTCTGTCTGTCCACGACTGCTCGCCACTGGCATATTGATCCCCCTTAGAAGCGTAACTGAGAAACAGCATTTTGTCTTGCTTGCGCCTACTAATTGTTTAAAGCGAGAAAGCGACAGAGATGGGTCACTGAGAAACAGCAATTTGTCAATCGGTAAAGGTCGCGCTTCCTACGAATTATCTATTCAGAGGGATAAATAAACATGGAACAGTGAAATATCCCTGACCAGTCTGTATTTGCTTTCGTCGGTTGACCTCCGCCTACCCCGGCAGGTACCTACGGCAATGTTGGCGAGCCGGCCTCACCTTAACACGGATCATAAAACTGAAATGCGTAGCCCAGTTTCTAGGACTACAGTCAGCTGCGCAATTGACCGAACGCCGATAAAAAATATTTTGTTAAATATCTTCTTCTATTATATAAAGAAGGATGTTAAATAAAACAAACAGTTTGTTATAAACCACGAATATATTTCATTTTTCGCCAACCGGTTTCGCTTAGCTCTATCTTCATTAGGGCAAATATGATGTCAAACCACAAAGTAATGGCTCCAAATGAAAAGAAAAAAAATGTCCACTGCGGGCGGTGTTTGTTTGTTTTGTATACAAATCTACAGTTTTATTCCGAGCTTGATGAAATTTTGCACACTTGACTTTCGAAATAAGGGGAAGGTCGCTGTCTACACGAGATTTCGAAAAACCACTACCTTTCCCTCGCCCGGGGGGGGGGGGGGGAACCATCACAACCTCACAACCCCAAATACTCCAAACCATTCATAACCCCGGTCAACGCCGGGTACTTGAGCTAGTAATGTACATATATATATATATATATATATATATATATATAGACTGCGTTATGGTGAAAGGCGTTATTCCACATTTAATTGTAAGCAAAAATAGGCCTAGTTGCTTTAATCTCCGTGACATTAACTACACGAGCGTTTTGATTGCACTAATGCCTAAGTTTCTTTCCTAAAAGGTGTGGAATAACACATTTGACTAAAACACAATCTATTCTGGTCTAAGGCGTTATTACGCACCTTTTGGCTAGCAAAAATAGATAATAATAATAATAATAGTTGTATGATTTGTATAGCGCCGTTTTTGTGAAAAATCACCTCAAGGGCGCTGTACAAATATTTCTTAGCTAATTATGTACAAACAGATACAGAAAAACATACTTACCTTCAGCTGGCAGGTCGCTTCAGATGAACACAGTTTTAGAAAAAAATATTTATAGAGATGATAGTTTTACATGGTTATTTCTTTCTCCTTTTCTATTGATGTTACATTTATTAGATGATTGGTGGCAGAAGAAGAGATGGTATTTATTGAATTGTTGGTATTAATTTTTAGGACTGGAAAGTATTTATAAAATGAATTTTAGGACTCGAAAATATCTATAAAATTACCTTAAAAAGCGTAAGAAGCTTTTAATAAATATTAACGTTTTTTTTAATATTTATTTTACACTTTGGTTATTTACAGTGTTGCGGGCTGTGGACGCATTTGCGTACCGATGCGTGAATTTTTAATTTTATTTAATTATTTTTTATTTAATGACATTAGGTAAGTACTAACCGGCTAGCCTAGCTAAGCAATTTACAGGTGAATTTCTTCAATTTATGGATACGATTGTCTGAAAAGATGTGTTTTAAGTTTAGTTATGAATTCTGTTGAGTCTTTGATAATTCTTAAGTCATGCGGCAGTTCATTCCAGGCTTTAGGTCCTGACACTCCGAAAGCACGATCACCGAACTTAGTATTAGGTGTGTGCTTTGGTTCCTTTAACCTGCCGATGGCTGATGACGCTGCTGACCCAAGGGTGGACTGCCGTAAGTTGGTATTTTCGGGAATACACAGTTCTGATAAGTAAGCCGGAGCCATAAATAAAAGTGACTTAAATACCATCCAGCAGAGCTTGAACTGGATTCTTTCAGGACATTTGAGAAAGTGGATCTAGTTGTTTGAATCTCCGTGACATTCAGCGTGACCGTTAAACTTGCAGTAATGTCTTTGACTAAAACACAGTCGATACATATATCTGAGGAACTTAATAAAACTAAAACAAAGATGCTGGTAAATTCTTACGTCGTTTCTCGACTTGATTACTGCAACGGCATATACGCAAGTCTCCCCAAAATATATACTGACTTCAGTCAGTTTTCAATGCTGCAGCAAGGCTTATAACCGGCTACTCCAAATACTCCCACATATCTCAACATCTGCGGAACCTTCATTGACTCAAGTGTCCTGAGAGGATCCAGTTTAAACTATGCTGGATGGTCTTTAAGGCGATACACGACATGGCACCACCCTACTTGGCGGAACTATGCACTCCAAAATATGTCAACACTAGGCAATCATCTCTTCGATCAGCGTCTTCAACGGCCATAGGAAGACTCTCAGTACCTAAACGCAATCCCAATACCAATTTCGGAGACCGAGCTTTTGCGGTGGCAGGCCCAACAGCCTGGAACAAACTCCCTTCACATTTGCGAACAGCTCTACTGAATTCAGAACAAAACTAAAGACTCATATTTTTAAATTATCGTTTCCCCATTGGTCTAATGGTGTTTTCGAGTACTCAGTCCAAGATAATTACTTATATTCCTATTTACCTTCTACCGCCCAGACTACCTTCTTTAATTTCAATAAAAATTATTACACTCTTGTGTGTTTTACCACTGACAGCACGAGCAATAATCATACAGGTATTTATATTATTATAAATAGGTATGTTAGTTGTAAGACTCTAGTTTTAAGCCATAGTTGTACGTCATTTTACAATATTGTATACAAAATATGCACTTGGTCATAGATATGTATTAGTTTTAAATATGTACTAGGTTTATATGTGTTAGGTTTTTATTCTAGTTATGCCTACTTAAGTTTAAATTGTCACTAGCTATAACTTTTAGTTGGTAAGTGACTACCTATAAGCCATAGATATAAGTCACTAATTATAAGTCTCGGTAGTTGGTCCCTAGCCATAAGTCTTACTTATAAGCCATTAGTAATAAAGTTTAGCCATAAGGTATTGGTTGTACATGTTATTTAATTAATTGTAAAGCGCCCTTGAGGTGATTTTCCCACGAAAACGGCGCTATAGAAGTAATCAAATTATTATTGTGTGTAGCTTATAAGTAAAGGAGCTTATGGCTGAGGTTAACTACTGAGACTTATAATTAATGACTTATATCTATGGCTTATAGCTAGTGACTTACAATTTAGACTTAAGTAGTATAACTAGAATATAAACCTAACACATATATAAACCTAGTACATATTTAAAACTAATACATATCTACGACCAAGTGCATATTTTATATACAATATTGCAAAATGACTTACAACCATAACTTAAAACTAGAATCCTACAACTAACATATCTATTTTTAATATTATAAATACCTCTTATGATTATTGCTCGTGCTGTCAGTAGTAAAGCAAACAAAAGTAGAAGTGTAATAATTTTTTATTTGAAATTAAATAAGGTAATCTGGGCGGTAGAAGGTAAATAGGTATATAAGTCATCAATTTTGCTAAAGACTATAGAAGTACCAGTCGACCAATCACTTACGGTGTCCCCCAAGGCAGTGTATTAGGCCCACTTCTCTTTCTGATATACACACTCTATGTAATTTAGATGCTGGTGATATTATAATATCCTTTGCCGATGATACGGTTATAAGCTTTGAAGCTGAAAATTGTAATTCGATTTCTGAGAAAACAAATTAGGGCATAAATAAAATAAAACATTGGTTAGATGCTAAACCTTCTCGCCCTTAATATTGATAAAACAAAATACTTACTTTTTTCAATGCGTTAACTCATCCCTCAAAACTGCCCTAAACTTATCATCCATTAATGTTCACAGAACCATATCATGGCCTGCATCACCTAACAACACAAATTGCTCATGCACTAATCTGAAAATATCTAACGACATTAAGTATTTAGGAGTTATTATAGATGATAAACTGCGTTGGGAGGGTCATATCGATTCTACGACAAAAAAAACTGTGTAAATTATGTTACATTTTCTACTATCTCAGATCAATCCTTAACCTACAAACTATGAGATGTGTTTACTTTGCACTCTTTCAATCAATTGCTACATATGGTAATGTGTTCTGCAGCTTCAATTCTTTATCCCATGATCACAACTGAAAAACTATTACTAAGAGTAATATTCAAATGTCACCCATTACACCCATCAGAGCCACTTTTTGATAAATTCGCAATCCTAGACATTCGACAGCTATAAATAAACACTCTTCTCATATACAGATGGAAAAATGTTTTAATGAATAAAACACAACAAAAAATCTACACCCGATACTCATCACACCTAAAATGCTTAATTCCCCAAACCAAAACAGCTTTCGTCCAACGACAGTTCTCCTTTATTGCTCCCAAAATGTTCAACTCAATGAGTACTGATACTAGGAAATCGAAATCTGATAACCTTTGTACCATCAGTGTTCAAAATTTGTTATTTACAAAAGGAAGAGATTATTTCAAAGAATGTCTTACATCATAAAAGAGATTATTATTAACATGTAAACTTATTTAATTTTTTTCTTTTTAAACTACACATATTTAAATATGTTTATTTATTTAAACATATTACATACTTGTATGTACAGGAATTATGATTCTATTCCAATCTTATTGTATTACATGTACAACAAACCTCGACTACCATAATACGGGCTTGTGCCTAGTTTGGTAGTTGTAAAAATTTTAAAAAAAATGTGAACTCTGTACCAAGCTTATAAGATGAATAAATAATAAATAAAAAATAAAATAATAATAAAAAAAGTAATTCCCGTGGACTGAGTACTCGAGAACAGCATTAGACCAATGCGGTCCTTATTCTGGAAACGATAATTGAATAAGATGAGTCTTTAGTTTTGCTCTGAATTCAGTAGATCTGTCGATTTTTCGCAAATGTGAAGGGAGTTTATTCTATACTGTTAGGCCTGCTACCGAAAATGTTCGGTCTCCGAAATTGCTATTGGGATTTCGTTTAGGTACTGATAGTCTTCCTATGACCGTTGAAGACGTTGATTGAAGAGATGATTGCCTAGTATTGACATCGTTTGGAGTGCATAGTTCCGACAAGTAGGGTGGTGCCATGTCGTGTATCCCTTTAACGACCATCCAGCATAATTTGAACTGGATCCTCTCAGGACACTTGAGCCAATGAAGATTCCGCAGATGTTGAGATATGTGGGAGTATTTGGAAACGCCGGTCATCAGCCTTGCTGCAGCATTGACAACTGACTGAAGTCTGTCAGTATATATTTTGGGGAGATTTGCATATATACCGTTGCAATAATCAAGTCGTGACACAACGTAAGAATTTACCTTGTTTTGCCGTCAGCTGGAATATTTCTCCGTATTGATTGGATTTGACGCAGGTGAAATAAACCTGCACTTGTCTTGTTAATCTAGTATTTGACTGAAAGATCTACACCTAGAATTTTTTTTAAATTTAATATAAATCAAATTAAATAATGTTATTATTAAGTTCTGCGAGTATTTTTAGTTTTTATTATTGTGACAGCTGTTTCGGCGTTTAAGGCCATTTTCAAACTGTGGTTAATCCACATTGTGACGACTTATTTATATGATTTAATTTACTCCAACTCCTTTTAAATTTGGACGGGTAATGATACATTATCGGTAAAACCGATTTAGTTAGAAGACAATTAAAATTCTGAATTCTGTGAGGTTTTCACATTTATAATGTGTTTACTCGTATTTAACTGACAATGTTGTCTTAATTGATTTATTTAAATATGTTGTATTGTTTGGATAATGTGAACATACCGAGAAGCGATGAGTATATAATTTTCCTTACTTTATTAATTAATTTTATATTAGGATCATTCGTTCGTTTGTTAATTTCTAATTGTTCAAGTAAATTTAATCTTAGGCCCTTTCTTTCTATATTCAAGGGTTTAGGTTTGTTGTTGTCAAGCGGGACGTGATTATTTACTAAAAGATGTTCTGCGAATTTTGAAGAAGTGCTTTTATTTTTATAACACCTTATATGTTCTTTGAATCTAGTTGAGAAAGCCCTTCCCGTCTGCCCATATATGTAGCGTTGCAGTCGGCGTGGTCACATTGTAGAACGTATATGCCACTATTATTAAGTTTAGGATTTTTACTTTTAGAGTATTTTTGGCTTGTTCCTATCTTATTATTGGTTCTAGAAGCTATATTTAAACCACATTTTTTTAATTTCTTTTGCAATTTAAAAAAAATTGCAATAATCACGTCCCGCTTGACAATTTAAAAACCTTGTGTTCTCTAAATAACTCTAATACTGAAATTTCTATAAGTCTTTCAAATGTAAAAATAGTTGCAATCATTACAAATGAATTTACTCGTACTCGTATGTACCCCCAAGTTATTTAAAATATTATCTTTACAATTGTTATTTAAAAAAAAAAAATTATTTTTTTTTATTATTGGTATAAAAAGCTGGTTGGATAGTATTTGGGATATTTTTAATTGTTAAATTTGAGAATTTTATTTAATTTTTGCTTTCAAAATATGTAGATTTGTGTATATTAATAATGTGGTGAATATAAAACAATTTTAAATTCAATTATTAATAATAATTATCATTGGATATTTTGGATAGCGCCCTTTTGGTGATAAATCATGCCAAGGGCGCTGTATGGTCTACAAGTATTTGTGTATTTAGAAATTGTGTTGACAAAATCATTTGTAGAGTATAACAGTGAAACGACCTTATTATAACCGTCAACAATTGTATGAAAATAAGTCTGAACCGAAATATCATTGGGTTGTTGGTTATATCCGGTCGTTATTAACTCGCCGTGGACGTGGTCGTTATAACCAGTTGATATTTTAAAAAATCTTTTTTTTATCTTCTTTTAAGAGTAGTTCAGACATGTATATCCGTAAAATAATCTTTTTTGTCAGTTCAAATCCAAAAGAGTGCATAATTAGTATTTCAAGAACATTCATTTAACAGCTCGGTGGAGCTAAAGAGAATTAAAAGTACAGCTGTTAACGACCGTTCCTCCCTACTTTTCGAATAATCAATCACCGATCAGTCAAGTATTTTGTTAAGAATTAGTTCCTTTTGCCTGCTTAGAAGCATTTTCCATCCAAAATTGTCTATCGAGGAGCCTGCCCACTATAAAATATTATCCGTCCACTCTCATATACGATAAAATAGTAGCCGTCCACTTTCAATTTAAAATTAACTTAGATGAGTTAATATTATATTTATTATGAATACATATCATTTGTTTTCGAAACTAAAATACAAACTCACATTTTATACTTCACAAACGCGTGTGTTAAAAATATGTGGAAAATAACTTGACTTTTATTTAACACAATATTCGTATCGTATATTTAGCATTTGACGTTTCTCGATGAATGAAAAAACATGACAAAACGTGGCTTATAATTACTAAAATAAGTTCAAATGGGTTCTCTTTACCTCTATTTAAAACATACAATAAACATGTTTTGACATTCGAAAACTGAAATAAATATTTGTCATTCAATAATTGAATCGCATAAAAAAGATCGTACACCAATAATGACATTTGACATTTTAGTGACGTTTAATCACTTTTTTGACACTTTTTATAACTAGTTTTCTTCTAAGGAGAACATTAATCCACAAAAATCGATATCCTAAATAGATTGTAAATTTGATGGAGAATTTCGTTGGAAAGAGCGTATTTGTGCATCTGAACAGTGTTGAGGCAAATTTTCGGATCAGCCATTGCTTAGTTGGGTTGGAAAGAACGGCCGTAAGGGGAGTCATGGCCTCCCTGTCCCACATTTCTACTACACTAGAAAGAGGATACGTGAGATAAAGTGATGTTAAATTCCATAATATCAAATTAATGTATTTTATTTTAATTTTAAGAAAGACAAACATCCCCTGGTTACGAATAACCTGACAATATTTGAAAATCTCCTACTGCCATCACAGTAAGCGGAAGATGTTGCATGCGTCGTGATGGAGAACTTAGCCAACCGAAGGATTTTTTTAAATAATTTTTTATTAATCTTGGTAAAAACAAGATTACGCAGTCAATTTCGGTGTCTGACTCACTGGAAAAAAATCCTGTGTCGAGACAGACGTATGAAGTACAAAAGTTATATAATTAAATAAACAAAATATAATAACAAGGATATGGAAGAAGTTTTGAGATATTATGTAGATGTTTACATATGTTATATTTTTGCAGTTTTATAATCTGGATGAGAGTAACGTAAAAATAAAAATTGAATTGTATATGCCAAGAGGCAAAAATAAATTCAAAATTGAGTAGGCGCGTCTAAGAATGTGCATTACTCGATTAAACTCACGACACTGGTGGGACCCAGACCCAATGCCAAATCAGTCACTGACCGGTCGACACGTTTGGTGACCAGATCTAAATCCCCTTTCCACTGCCCCCAGTTTTACAAAATGCCCCAATTGGGGATGGCTTAGGCCACTCTCTGACGGTCCGGTAGGGAATCGACATAACCGGGTGCTGCAAAAATACAGGCAATGTTTCGCGATATTTTCTCCATCGACTCTCTGACGGGTCTGCAGTGATTTGTATCGGGGCCGGTAAATTGTCGGTATTGCAGTTTCTGTTATGTTTACCGTTATCGGATCTGTCAAACTCAAGATCAAAAAATGTCGGGGGAATCAAGTGAAGACGGGGCTCTGGTATCCTATTTATTCCTTCGAATGAAACAAAAAAGGAGGAGGTTTTGGGTCCACCCCTACATTGAACGTAACATTCATTGTAGGTTATTTGTTGCTGCCAGGAAACTGTCCGAAGATAAAATTCCGGCAAATGTAACGAATGTCAAAAAAAAACATTCCAAGAACTGGTCCAGCGCATTGCTCGTTGGATATTACAAAAATGAATACCAATATGAGAGAGTGCGTTAGTGCTGAGGAAAGAGTTTTAATAACCCTTTACTGCATATGCCGGAAATTTATAGTTATGAAGGCGTGCATATTTCTCTACCTCCATTATTAGCCAAAAATTCATACCCGCTCCGTGTTTGAATTCAAAGGATAAATGACGCGTAAACGATCGAAACGCAGTGCATAGGTTTAATAGGGGCGTATTTACCGAGAAGCTACTGAATTGTTGTCCCGCTTGTGGTATAGCTGAAGTATGTCGCGCCGCTCCTGCTTCCCCCCCGAGACGTGAGCTAGAGCCCATTGAAATGTATGGCGCAGTGCCCTGTCGGTATCACGCATGAGGTTTATGTCGATTCCCCACCGGACCGTCAGAGAGTGGCCTTAGGCCCACTGGCTCCAGACGGTTGGGACTATTGTGCAGTATTCACATCAATAAACCTACTAAATTGGGAAAATATAAAACTTGTGCAAAGTGCGTGGTAGAGCAAAGCATAAAACCGAGTAGAATGCAAACCAGCGCCTAGCTCACCACTGAAAGAAAAGTAGCTTATGATATGTCTAACTACATCTACAGAGAACAGTCCTACAACATCACACTACCCTCATCTTATATCCCATTTATTGCCTCCCTCGCAATTATTCCCAATTTGAAGTATATACTCTCACCGGCTCCGGGCAGTAAGAATCTTGTATATATCGTAGCAGGAAAGCAATATTGCTGTAACAGTCAAAGTAATTTTAAAAATGCAGGAGGAGAAAAATGAGGCTTATATGTCAATTAACAACCGTCATATTGATAAAACGAAGATTTTTTCCAGCCTCAAACAGATCTAATTTTTCATTGCATAGTCACTGAACCCAGATAGATCGACGTAGAAAAAATAACCATGTGGAATGGTGTATACAGAGCAGTTTTGTGGGTAGTGGTGGTTACGGCAGTATTGCTTTCCTGCGACGATATGCAAAAAAGTCACAGGGGATCTGATAAATATAAATGGATATCGTCCTCTAATTATTTATTAGCCTTTCGTTCTACAATATTTAAAACCTAAAACACACGTTAAATTCTACGTGGCGCCAAATAAACGATAAACATGAAGAACAGTCCCCACGAATACGTATTTTACAGACGCACGTTTCTCAGAAATTATCTTTACTACATCAGAGATAGCGCTTTTACGTTTTATCCATCAATTTTCTGTTTTTCCACCCATTTTTGTAGAAATAAAAAGAAAAATAGAAAGTGGAATGTCTCTATTTTCCTTGGGCGTTTATAATAACGTAAGCCGCTTATTTGAAGTAGAAAAAATAAGAAAAGAGAAACGCTTTGTTTTGACAGAATCTGAGATTAGTACCAGATCGTCCATCACACCACAGGTGACATTTTTTTCTGGTCTTTTTCAAGTTCTTCAGATTCCATTGAGCAATCTTGTTTTTTGAGTCTGTTACACTTAACTCGGGTGACCTGTGTCATTGATTCACCTGATTTAACATGCTAGATAGGTAGATAGGCAAGCATACGTATATATAATATTGTATGGTATAATCAAGCTTGTTTATTCGCGGCTGTAAGTGATTACTAAAATGGACACAGGGTGTATTAGATTTCTATCTACTCTCAATATCGCCCAGTAAATATCACCATTCAGAATCAAAATATTCGATGTCACCATTTATAAACAAGTAATTATAGTCAATAACAAAAATAATATATAATAACAAATGTACAGGTGATATAGACATTTTTAACATGACAAATTCAATCTTTAATTTTAGATTATTATTTTTTCGTTAAATCTAATTTGAAAACCATTGAAATAATAACCATTGAAGTAATAATTATTGAATGCAACCAACGTTTTATTAGCAACACTTGTATGTAAGCAGTGGCGTGCAATGACTAAAGGTAGCCTGTTTGCGGTTAAGTTATAGCATATTTAGTTTTAAATATAGTGCATAATTTTATCGATAGCCAATGGGCTATGAGGAATACCTCTTGGAATGCTTATACGTGCCTGAATATGTGAGTCATAGTCATCGCCACGACTTGTTCAAGATACCACACGGCAAAACAGTTGTTCTAGCACAGCATAGGATGACAAGAGGAATGGTGATATTGAATTAAATTTCTAAAACAGTAGATATATTTAATGACTATTTAAATCTTTCCAAATGTTGAGAATGTTAGAATAAGAGATGTTGTTCTTTAAAGGAGTGAGTAATCTGTTGTACAATAATTAAAATAAATATATATATATCTTGGGGGGTGAAAATTGTGGTTTAAAAATTTTTAAATTGTCATTTTATTATCATCATTCACTGATTATTGTGATTAACTGAATAAATCAGCTTACAAGTTCCTTACCAAATTCATGAAAAAATACATTTAATAATTGTAACATATCTAAAACAATGTATTTTTTTAGTTTCTATATACTGTACGTTTTTCTTACGTTAGGCACAGTTTTTCAGCCTTTATGGACTGCACGCCACTGTATGTAAGTACATATTTGTTTGCAACCAGTTTTATTACTGATACCTGTTTGAAAAATGAAACAACTTTATATGGATGTAAATGCCCCGTGGGCGTATAAAATAGTAAAAATAAATAAATAGTAGGTCGCCCCAGATACAGGTAGGAATATCTACTCCAGAGGACAGCACAGGTGGGGAAAGAATGGACCTATTATCTAACAGGGGACAGATTTCATAAACGTAGCGCAGGACTTGGACAAGTGGAGGCATATTAACTGTCGATACGATGGGTCCACGACCCAAGTAGGACAGGGGGAAGAAGAATTATCTATATGTCTAATAAATATATTTTTTTAAAAGAAGAAGAAAAAATAATAAAAAGAAGAAAAAAATATCAAAAAAACAAAAATGGAGAAAAAAAGTAAATTGCTGCTGCCACTTAAAACAGCTTTAGTCCTGAGATGGCCCCCCCCCCCACTGTCCTTTAAAGATGTGATGGCCCGCCCTTCCTTCGTTTATGATTTAATTTAGCAATAGACTTCCGTTCGCGCCACCGATTTAAGATGACTCCTCTACTGCTGCCTTAAATTTTCCTAACTAATGTGATCGGAAAACTCTTTGTAGTTTTCCTTTCAATTTGAGGTTTTTCTCCTCCTTGGCCAGCGTGTAACGTCTAGCCCTATGCTAACATTCGAGTGTTTCCGATTTTCATAATTTTCAAGGAAATTTTCGCACTCCAATGTGGTCAATTGGTCAAGCTTCTCCGTCAATTCCCGTTGTGTACTTTTTTGTTTCGAATTATTGGAAAAACAAGGCTTTATTTGTGGTAACCCCTATTCTTTGTAGCGTAGGTAGACTCTCGCATACCATTGACAGAATTCATATTCCTAACATTACCCCTATCTTAGACTTTAATGTTCTGAATCTCTCTACTATTATCCTACTATGCAATCTACGTTAATTTCCTATAGGAAGACTAGCATTTTCCTAACTTTACCCCTAAATTTTCTATTTTTCTTCTATCGTGAGTTTTAATGGGAAAACTTAGCTTCTGGGCTATACTAATTGCACTATTCTTGATCTATATAATACGACGTAGTTTCAATTTAAAATTTGGTATACATGAAGGTAATGATCCCAGTATTATCGCCTTTCCTCATCGTACTAAGTGTTATTCTACATGGATTAGTTTCAATAAATTTCATGGTTAAAAGGTACAGTTTTACTTGTTTCGGCGCCATCTCCATCCTCTCCTAAATTTGGGAAAATTACATGATTAGGTTTTAGTTTACACAGCTTTTGTTATGACGAGAGATCGAATACGGTTTGTTTTGCTGCAATTCGGCTCCAGACCAACCCCTAAAGTACTCGGATGGCCACGTTTCCGGTTGGTAACCCTCTCCTCACAAACGCACAGCCTGACCAAACGGTATACGTAACCTCTTCTTTTAGTTCGTGCGCTATTGGTCATCCCCTGTACCGCGACGGAAAGAGCACCTTCCATATCCATGGGTCCAAGACCCTCCGAATTCCCGTCCTCCAGACAGTTACATTTAAAGGAGATCAAACCGGTTCCGTCCCCTTGTCAAACAACATTAGATACTTGCGATTTTTTTGCAAAGTCCGGGTTGAAAGGCCGTCCCCCGCATCAAGAGTTCAGAGATAACCACGCTTAAATCAGCAATTATTTCTGCCCAATCGATAGGTACAAATTATAAATATATATAAACAATACGAGTTTTTATAATCCACAATACTCCAGTTTTCCCAGAAAATTGTGGATCTGACATCTCCAACACAGGTCGTGAATCTGTGCCAGATATTCAGATATACTACATATTAACATACATAAAAGTGATAATACAATATACATGATATATTACTTTTTGGTTTGGTTGACAGGTTGGTTTAATGAGACCCTGCTATCTCATGTAGTTTGAATTTAACTGTAGATTGATTTTTGTTTGGAGAAAAGGTAGGACTCCAAAAAGCCCAAAATTTGCAAGGCCTGAACCTTGAAAACCTAAGTCGAAGATAAAATTAATTTTATAACATAACTTGGGAACGTATTGTCGACGAATGATTATGCTTATTTTGACATTTCTAATAATGTGGGTTTTGTTTGTTCTGTTGAATTCATCAATATGTTCGAACGGGTGTGGAGCGCCTTTGAATTGGATCTTTCCATGAAAATGGCGCTATAAAAATATGTATGTACGCAAACTACAAATACGTGAATTCTAAAAGATGATAGTTCATCGCAAAAGATGATAGTTATTTTTCAATTAAATGTCGACGTTTGTTAAGGTACTTATTCTTCGTAAGATGTACTGAAATTCGAATATATATACATACTTATACGTATCTACATACTTCGATAAAAGGAGGGTGTGGTTTGGAATGTTGACCTAGTTTTAATAACAGTCGAAGATGAAGGTCATTGAGATATGCGACTGTATATTTAAGTGTCAGAGACCCCCGTCAGGAAGCATAACAATTTGGATTCATTGGTTTATTTTAGAATGATAACGATCTTTGAATTAATAAAAGTCGTTTGGGATGTTGATAATTAGTAACGTTAGTTTTGAATTTAGATGTTAGGGAAAATATATATTCATAAAATAAATTGTTTTATAGGAAATATACATAAATATAATAAATGGTTTTATATATATATATATATTAAACATTGTATATACCTAAACATAAAATAAATAACGGCCATATAGATTTGATAGATACATTATACATTTCATACATATATATATATATATACCCATACACAAACATACATACTCTTAGTAAAGGCCAAGTCTTTAGCCGAAGTTATTTCACTACACAGTGAAATACCTATAAAAGATGTTCTGAAGTTGTTGACTATGAATTAACTCGATAAAGACAATTATACAGGTAGGTATCTACCGGAAATTATTATAAATACCTAAATGTATTTATGTAAAAAATAGGTATTTTTGAATATTTAAAAGTCAAGTACTGGTAATGAGTGAGACAATTGAATTATCTTTAGTACTCGTTTAATTATAATTCAATGCGAAAGGAAAGGCTTATCGTAAAATATCTTATGAAGGTAGATGTACCCGCTGGGTATCATAAAATGTACTTGAACACAAATATTTGATTAGAACGGCTTTGATCAAGTATACAAAACATTTACTCATAATAAATAACGGTCGTATAGTATTGACCTATATATTAAACATTAAATATAAATATATATTTATACATATAATATATGCACTTATACATCATTAGAAATATAATTCAAGTCACCGTCCTCTTCTTCCCAGGGATCCTGAAAACTTTAATATTTAATGGTTGGCTCACCTGAACTCCCGACAAATTTCATAATTTTTCCAGACGGGTTATACACGCCATTATGAAGTTTCAGAAAATATTGAACTTCCCTGCCTGGTATGTTTAATCTAATTTAGAAATATTTACTTAATAACAATCTAGCGTTACCTAATTTCAATTCGTGATCTACCGATTTGTACTATTTCTTCAAATTTAATGATCTCTAAATCCAAATATTATTAGATAATATTTAATTTATGTTGTTTTATTTTCCTATTTTATTCACTTTGACGTACGGAACAAATTCGATTTTACCAATTCTATCTTCACCGAATTATTTGAATTTGAATATCTTTCGTTATAAATATTTTGTCTATTTAATTTTTTTCATTGCTTCTGCACTCACGTAATTCTCTCTACAAACTATTAATTAAATCCGTAAACCGAACGCTTTGTAATATTTTAGAGCTTTATTATTTTTCTTTGACGAAATTAATCCCACGCTAGGTATTAAAAATGAATTATATGAAACTAAGACTCAGCTGTTTTTAAACTTTCACTAAATTATTTTAAACGCAATTATATTTAATTTTTCTTAAACTCGTAATGAATTTAGTTCAACACAAAATATGAATTAAATCACATTTCATTTAAACAATTTTAAGTAATTCACAGAAGCAATTTTTAAAAATCTTTAAACAAATAACTTTATTAATTTTAGAAATTTTCAATATTTATTAAATTATTATTATTATCACATTGCGCTAATAGTTTTGAGAAAATTAAATCAAATATATCGTTATCAACTTTAATTGCAACTTTTATAATCTTCAACGTAATTTAAGTATTATTAATTTTTAGGAAATTTCACTATTTATGAAACTATTATTGAATTAGATCAACAAGAGAATTTATTTTAACACTTTATTTAATTGTAGGATGTCAAATCTAATGAAAATTTCTAAGTCCAGAAAAAAAAACACTTCTAAATTACTCCGCACGCAATTGACGACGTATCAACTCGAGACGAACTGTCTTTAAGAAAATTTTAATATTAATTTGAACACAAACATTTTATTCACTGGGTCACTCTTTTTTATATCACTTCACTTAAGTATAATGAATTTTAGAAAACTTCGATTCAAACACTTTATTTATAAACACTTTCGCTTATTATAATTTCACTTAAAACCACCAATTTTAATTAATTCACAGAAGTAATTTTTAGTATCAACTTAAGTATAATGAATTTTAGAAAACTTCAATATTTATCAAACTATAATTGAATTAATTCAACAACTATTTAAAAGAATTTATTTAAAACTTTATTTAATTGTAAGAAACAAACCAATTACACAATATCGATCGGCACGTAATTAATCCTCCCGGCGTATCTCGCGACTAACTGTCTAACGTTATTGGATTTTCAAATGTTAGGAAACGGGTTAATGTACTTGTTAGTAAATTAATAAAAACTTACCCTACTTCTTAGTGCATATCCAAATTTTTTAGTTTAATTCCATACACAAAACCCGCAAAACAACTACCACTATCACGTATTTTTATGCATGCAAAAAACCCATGCAACCTCTAGTACAGACTCCTTCCTCAAAAAAAACCACCACATTCGCTCCCTTCGTCTAAAAACACCCTCCCCTTTCTCTGCCTATCTAAGACCGACTGTGTCCTCCCTTATCAAATTAAAACAACCACTCTCCCTGACTATCTAAAACTCACTATCTCCCCTCCTCCGAATCGACCACGTACCTTCTGCCCAACTCTCCAAAAAAACCGACTATCTTCCCGTTATTCGTCGCACAGGTCCGTACTAGGTATCCTTCGCCAACTTAAACAAACTTATAATTCTTTTAAATTATCTCCTCTAAACCAACTATTCTGAGTAAGATATTTACTTATTGTTTGATCCCACTATCGAACCAAAATAGGTACCGTTCCTGCTAGTATCACGGTACATTTGGCACTCACGCGTGCCAAATGTACCCATTGCTTGGTTTAGAAATTCGCTCAGGCAACAATAATAACAATAACAAATGGGCCACTTCCACCATATATACCCTATCACTTAGACTATATCTAATAATTTACATATTAGTTTTATTACTAATGGCTTACAGCTTAGAAATTACCTAATTCTGGCTTATAATTAGTGATCTACATCTAAGAGTTATATAGATAACGACAACTTGGACCTGTAGCTAGTGACTTAAACCTGGGTAAGCTCAATTTCATAATCGAAGTCATCAAGACTATACCTATATCCTACTCCATTCCTCACAAAACCGTAAATCTTAATGCAGTATAAAAGACAGCTTCCCAGTTGCGCTGGACACAGAATCGCATTCAAGATCGAACTACTTACTCATATAAGTTTTTATTTATTTCCTCGCATACAAAGATGCGAGAAAATATTAACAAAGCAACAGGCACACTGGTCTCTTAATGCGCATCTGGATATATTATTCATAACAATTTCGTCACTAACTTGATAATTTATTATCTTCAGTCCTAAGGATAGGTAGAATGTTCCAACTCATTTCTAAAATCAATAATTAATTCCTGTTTCTTAGAGATGTCACATTATTTAATTCTTCAACGTGCCTCGGTAACTTCATTATTTCAACACCTTGCTTTAAACGTTGGTACCTAATTTATCATCCGCTCATAAAAGAAGAATTCTCGCCTTCATAAGATCATTACTTTGATAATTTACTACCTGCAGCCTAGGGTAGAGTGTCACTATCATCCATCCAAAACCCTTGAGATTCTCTAACATTATGTCTTAGCCCGAAACAAACCGCGCACATCTTTCAACGCGTCGCAGGATTCTTATTCATTTTAACTCTCCGATTACAGTGGCGTCTCCAAGACTTATACTCGGGTCGTTGAAAAATCCTCATTTAATTTTTTTTAGGTATTTTAGGTGAGGCACTAGTTTGCGGTTTCGAACCATAGCAACTAGTTAATTTTTAACATCAACTACACCGTGTTTATTCTATTTAGTATGTCAATTAATATGCTTGTAAATCATTATATTTACCCAAAATGGTAATCTAGACAATGTTTCTATCTGCTTCCCCCTTTCCAAATACGTAATTCACGCCGAAATTGCACAACTCTCCAATCCAATCAACGATTATTTCGGATATTTTTCCATCGCCGAGTTTATACCACCCGCCGTCACTGGAATATTTCTGGGTACATCTTATAACCCAGCCTGTAACATTCACATGTATTCTTTTCAAGTGTTCGTTTTTGTATAATCCCGTTATCGTCGCTTTCGATATGTTTGTTTAGGATTCACAAGTCACAAGTCATAATTCATTATTAAGGAATGTTTTTACAATAAATTCTCTTCTATGAGTTCTATGAAGCTCTGGTACTTTCCTTTCAGCCACCCCGAAATCGTTCTAAGATGTGCAACGCTCCCTTATCCTTCGAGACTCTAAATTTACATGAATTATTTTAAAGTATAAAAAAAAAGATTTTCCTGCTAAGACTCGAATTCATCACAGTCCTGCTTAGTGAACAGATTTGAACAGCTAGATAATTATTAATATTTAACTTATCTGCCTACACCATCTCTTTTCTCTCTCTCTAATCCTAATATATTAATAAATTAAAATAAATCCCAATAGCATACTTAAATTGAGGTTGTCATAGTCTAACCGATTTCGGACAGTTGGGACTCTTGAGCACAATTTACATAAAAGGTACAAGTCATAGACTGCTTTTACCAATTACTTTCTAAATCTTTAAAAATCTAATCTTAATATATATATATATATATATATATATATTTTATCAAATTACAGTTAAGATCTATATAAAATAAAAACATATGTGAGAAACTAAAATCTTTAAAACATAAATATTGCACAATAATCTTACTCAAAAATCTTTTTACTTACATCTATTTAAAAAAAAAAAAAAAAATAAATCGTACATAAAATAATATTTCCTAATTATCCCATACAAATATATTATTTGAGCTAGCCATTTATTAACTGTTTTATTTTAATACAATTTTAATTTCAGCAGGTAACATATTTAAACAGCTAGGAATCATGCAATCTAACGTTCATTGTCCGTATTTGTTAGTATGCTTAGGAACCATTAATCCTTCATTAAAATTGATGTGCTGAAATATAATTTTATACCACAAAATTGCTCTTACTGAAAGAATTTTGAAACTGAGAGAAAAGTATGGAATATTGAGCCTTTGTTCGTATAAACTTTTATTACCTAGTAATTTAACCAATGAATTTTGCATTGATTGAA
This sequence comes from Halesus radiatus, assembly GCA_022606495.2. Lineage (NCBI taxonomy): Eukaryota > Metazoa > Arthropoda > Insecta > Trichoptera > Limnephilidae > Halesus > Halesus radiatus. The sequence goes on along the minus strand of JAHDVE020006482.1, from coordinate 890 downwards.
CATGATTTATATTTGTTTTACAGGGTAGTCCCCAGGCTGTAATTCCATACCTTCTAACAGATACAGCTAATGATAAAGAAATAAATCTCATACGAAAACAACTACCTACGTCATGGATCATCAAATAACGTTAATTGTTTTTCTATTTTATTTTTTTGTAGATTAACTCCACACTGGAGGCTCTGTGGAAAATAATTTCCCTGCCTTATTATTTGGAGATACTTTCTTCCTTTTACAAAAAATCACCATCTGTGATCGCAAACAAGCGTTAAATTACAGATTCCTGTTTTATTCAGGTACGAATTCTCACTACACGTATTAAACAACACTCAAACAGTATCGAGTTTCAGCAGTCAAATTCTGTAGACAAATAACATACGAGTATATTGTACAGATCGGAACAGCCATTGTGTTCAGCGAATGTCGACAACATCTGCTCAAACATTTCTGCCACTGGAGATGTCAACCGGTAGAAGTTTGTTGTCGGCGTGATTGTGTTCCCGAAATAGGTTTAATTTTTTCGTACTTTTTGATGAAATTTATCAACATTTTGAAATATCAAAATTCTTTCTCAGACTGATAATCAATTTCTTGGGTACAACCGAATAAAATACAGAAAGATAATCAATTTCGATGAGCAGTTTGAAGCAGAAAACAGTTTTCTTTCAAATCGGTATTATAGGTAGATCCCACTTGTAGGAATATTCTGTTCGGTGATGGCCGCCAATGTAAATTATCATTGCACGTTTACCTATGCAGCCAACGTTCGGACAATTTTGGCGGTAGGTGCGCACGTGTAATGATCCTACTTTTCATGGGGCCTCGTTCAGATGGGAGTAAAAAAAGAGGTGTTGAGACTTTTTGGCGTGAGAGTTGACGTTTAGTCCTCC
>JAHDVE020006481.1:0-107667 GCA_022606495.2 Halesus radiatus | reverse complement strand
TGTATGGATTGATACAGAAATATTATTAATTATATCCTAATATTGTTTATGTATATGTGTGCATACATGAGGTCAGCGATCACGCCATTAGAAGGTTGGTAAATATTAATTGTCGTAATTTTTGGCATATTTGTGACATTGTTATTCTTGAAAGAAACGGTAATTATTTTTGCGACACAGGCATTTCCTGGCGTCAGTAACTAAAACTAATGCAAATAAATTTAAATAAATGAAATTAAAATGATTCATGATTTTGACAATAGATGGTGTTGCGTGTACACGATTGTTTGCGTCTCGGATAATTTATAAATAAGTAATTTAATTCTGTTTACAATGGGGATTAACAACATTAACAGTTATTCGAAAGAGGAATTGTCCACTATTTTAGAGGAAAAAGAAATCGTTCCGGAGGCGACTCTTGCGGAAATGCGGGCACAAGCACGTAAATTTAACGCGTCTCTTAAAGAAGTTTTAGGTTCAAATAATAAACCCACGGAATCTCAGGTTACGAATATAACAAATAATTATTATTATTCAACAAGTGGCGAGATAGGAGTTTACAAATGGGATTTGAAATATGACGGAACCTCTGACGTCAGAGATTTCGTGTATAAGATAGAAGAATTGTGTAGAAGCAGGAGAACAAAAATAGAGGATGTTGTCCTCGGATTTGGTGATTTGCTGGAAGGAAAAGCAGCTACATGGTTTCGCTCTATATGTAAAGACAATCTGACGTGGAGAGATCTACAGCAATTGTTACTAGCGCGTTACGAACGTGAAGATGCACAAGTGCAGGCGTCGCGTAACTTGTACAATATGCGACAATCATCGGACGAGTCGGTAGCAGATTTTGTCGCGAATTTAAAAATAGCTAACTCTAAACTTGTTGACAATTTATCCGAAATGCAATTAGTAAAACTAGCCAAGCATAGTTTATTAAACAAATATGCAAGTGTACTTGCTTCAAGTGACACTTCCGACTTTGATAAATTAGTTGCTGTCTGTGAACAACTAGAAATGTTTACTGCGAGGCCAGCAATAAACAACACGCATAAGGGAAATACTAACACCGCTTATTTTCCTAAGAGAATTAATAATCAATCTCCTTCTTCTTCTTTTCCTGGGAATAGAGCCGATTTGAAATGCAATTTTTGTAATATACCGGGGCATACGTGGAATTTTTGTAGGAAGAGAAAATTAGGCAACAATTCTCGTAACAATAGTTCAAAAAACTAAAGTACGGTTTTCACCATCTTGCGTACGAAGATGGGGGGAAATCGGCTGAAGTTTCTGGCAATCTAAGGTGTTCAGGAGCGCAAACGATGGACGCATCTATGCCTCTGGAACACAATAGAAATGACACAAGGCCTCATGTTAATATTGTTATTTCGTATAGAATTTTTTCATGTCTTTTGGACAGCGGTGCTTCTGTAAGTTGTTTTGGTGGAAACACTTACAAATATTTTGTTAATTTAGGATTAAAAATAATTATTTGTAAATCATTCGTCACAACTGCTGATGGTAAGCGTCAGGATATTATTGGCACAATAGAGGTACCAGTAACTTATAGGGAAACAACGGAAAAAATTATTTTCTTCATAATTCCTTCTCTATCAGCTACGATTATTTTAGGGGTCGACTTTTGGAAACAATTCCAATTAGCTCCGCAATTGTTCCCAAGGGTTGACAGCAGTAATTTGAAGAATACGGTGGGTGAGATTCGAAAAGTTACTGCAGCCAATTTTCTTACTTCCGGAGATAATCGTAAGCTGCAAAAAATAATTAGACAATTTGAAAACATATCTTTTGAAAAATGCGGATTAGGACTTACGCACCTAGTACAACATCATCTCGAGACCACGGGTCAACCGATAAAACAACGATACTATCCTTTGTCTCCAGCACGTCAACGCCTATTAGAAGCTGAATTGAAAGATATGTTAGCTTTGGGAGTTGTGCGTCCATCACGTTCGGCTTGGTCTAGCCCGGTTCTGTTGGTAACAAAGAAAGACGGTTCTGCGAGATTCTGCCTAGACAGTCGTAAAATTAATGGCGTCATTCGGCGAGAGTCATACCCACTACCTTATGTATCTCGGATTGTAGATAAGCTACGGGGTGCGCGTTTCATCTCTTCTATAGATCTCTCGAAAGCGTTCTGGCAAATTGCTCTAGATGAATCTTCAGCTCCTGTAACGGCATTTGTTGTTCCGGGGTTTGGTCTTTATGAGTTTACGCGTATGCCCTTCGGCCTAAAAAATGCACCTAGTGAATTGCAACGTTTAATTGATAAACTGTTTGGCCCAGAATTTGATGATAACGTATTTGGATATGTAGATGATTTAATATTAATTTCGGAAAATTTTGAATCGCACTTAAAGCTTTTGCAGAAGGTTTTCTATCGTTTAAAAGAAGCCGGACTAACAATAAACTTAAAAAAAGAGCGAATTTTGTAAAAAGGAGTTAAAGTATTTGGGATATATTGTAGATTCGGAAGGACTGAGAACAGATCCCATTAAAGTAGAATGCATTAAAAATTACCCGATCCCGAAGAACTCAAAACAAATAAAGGCTTTCATAGGATTATGCGGTTATTATCGTCGTTTCATTAAAGATTTTTCCACGATAGCAGCTCCTCTGACTAAACTTACAGGATCAAGGAAAGGAGTAAGCAATTTTGTATGGTCCAAGGCAGCGGAAAATTCGTTTAACCAATTAAAAGAGGCATTGACAACAGCGCCGGTTATTAACTGTCCTGACTTCAAATTACCATTTGTAATACATTGTGATGCTAGCGCAGTCGGGATAAGCGGTGTATTAACACAAAATTTTAATGGTGAAGAACACCCGGTAAGTTATTTTTCGCGTTGCTTAAACGTTCATGAACGTAATTATGGTGTTACGGAGCGCGAGCTACTTGCGGTTCTAGACTCTGTCACTCATTTCAGACCGTATGTTGAAGGAACACACTTTACTGTAATTACGGACCACTCGAGCCTACAGTGGTTAGTTTCTCTAACAAACCCCACAGGTCGTTTAGCTCGTTGGTCAACTCGTCTTTCTCAATTTTCTTTCGACGTTGTTCATAGAAAGGGTAAACTAAATACGGTACCGGACGCACTGTCGCGCATGGAGGTAGCATTAGTGACATCAACGGATATACCTACCACGATTCATTTAACAAACGATAAATGGTACAACACATTATTTACAAACTGTAAAAATTCACCCCAACGTTGTGTCAATTTTCAAATTAGGGGTAATGATCTCTTTAGGCATAGCAAAACTCGTTTCGCTCTTTGTGAAGATACGGCGTGGAAGCTGGTTGTTCCTTTTGAAAAGCGAACCGAAATATTAAAACAAGAACACGAAGCGGATCTTTCTTGCCATCCGGGAGTATTTCGAACTTACAAAAAGGTGCATTTACATTTTTATTGGCCAGGAATGTACCAGGATGTTAAGATTTTTGTTAATCGATGTAAGACATGCAAAGCACATAAAATCAATACATCTGCGTCAGCGGGCATCTCTTCAAATCCTAAGATTGTAACCAGACCCATGCAAATGCTTTCAATAGACTTAGTCGGTCCACTGCCACGTAGTTACTCTGGGTTTATGTATATATTGTCAATCGTAGATGTGTTCTCTAAATATACCTGGATTTTTCCGCTTAGAAATGCTACCACAAAAAGTATTGTAAAAAATGTAGAACAGCACATTTTTCTTGTTCATGGCGTTCCACAAACATTTGTATGCGACAACGGTAAACAATTTATATCTAAAGAATTTAAACAGTTACTGTCTGATTATAATGTGCCTCCACCTTTTTACAACGCATTTTACACACCTCAAAACAATGTCGTCGAACGCTATAACCAAACAAGAGGTACAGCACTGTCTATTTTGTCCGAGTCTGACCAGCGTAATTGGTCCAGATTTCTGCCACATATTCAGTCAGCCCTAAATAATTCGGTAAATTTTGCAACAGGTTATACGCCTTTCTTCTTGATGCACGGTCGTGAACGGGTCATTAATGGTAATTTTCACAAAAATTATGTCTCGACAGGCGTATCGGACTCAAGTCTAGAAGAATCGAGAGAAAACTTTGCTAAGAAATTAGAGGACTTGGCTCCTATATATGAAAAAGTTTCAGAGCCTCTGTTACAGGCTTATAGAAAGAATGCAAAGCATTATAATTTACGTCGCAAATCGGTAAATTATGAGGTGGGAGATATTGTGTGGCGGAAAAATTTTGTCCAGTCCAGTGGACCCAATTTCTTTTCGCATAAATTAGCTCCGAGGTTTGTACAAAATGTTGTTAAAACCAAAGTCTCTAACTTAGTTTATACCCTTGCGGATATGCAAGGCAAAGGAGTAGGTAATTTTCATGTTAAGGATATAGTTCGTTTAGATTAAGTATTAGGTTAATTTTCTTGTAAGAAGCCAGTGTGGTAGCATGTGGGACTACCAACCCTTCATGTCGCTTCACTTGTTTCTTTAAAGGTGTTATTGTGGTCACATGTACTGGAGTTTGGTACCTTCAATACAGGTGCTCAGAATAAACACAAATTCTAATTTATTGATGATATTTTTTTTTGACACTTATCCTCATTAGACTAGAATAGAAACATATTACGTTGGGCGCCCACGTTGGGCGCCATAATGTAGCGTAAAAATGATACGACGGCTAATGTTCTCTCATCTCAAGATTCGTGGGTGAGAATGATGGTGAAGCACAGGGAAGTGGGATGTATTGATTGATACAGTAAATAAAACCATTGTAAAAGGAAAGAACATAAATTTAATGATTCTATAACCACGTCTATCATGGTTTAGCAAAGAAAAGAGTAAAGAGAAGGATTGATCCCAACACGAAAAGGTTCAAACAATAATTGATGGCTCTCATGGTCCGACTCCTCTCCTCAGCATCATGGAAGGCCTCTCCAGGTCCAGATGCTCACCGATCATAGTAATCTCCAAAAAGAAGTCTAGGACGACTCTTCTGAAGCGCCATCCGCCATAGCCTCTTCCGTGGGGTCCAGACAATGGAATATGCAGATGCTACCTTATGTCCTTTTTTGGTCCGCTCATCACTTCTTCCGAGATTTTCACCACAGCAGCAGGCACGCGCGGTTTGGCTTCATCGCCTCACAATCCGGCCATCGATCAATCAATAAAACAAAAAAAACACACCCACTTCGGGCAAATTTTGTAGACGCCCTCCGACGTCAAACAAAATAGAAAATCAAAAACATAATCTCTCCCAACAAACACACGTCGATCACGACCGCTCCAGTCAGGTTATCTCGCCCGCCATGTTGAGTTGCTCCCTCCCGTCTGCCGTCTCCCATAGACATCCTCTCACCAATCTCTTCCGTAGACAATTATCCCAATCATAGACTCGGGGTCAGTATTTACGTTACATAATATGGGATTAAAAATAGAGGATAATACTTTTTGTTTTTGTTTTACATTAATACCGCACAATAGTCTCAACTGCTCCCAACCATCTGGAGCCAGTGAGACTATGGCATCCCCAATTGGGGAATTTCGTAAGGCTGAAGGTATTGGGGACGGGAAGAAGAAGGGGAAGAGGAAAGTTGGGAATACCTAGCTATTCAGATCTGGTCACCAAACACAGCTAAAAGCCATTTCAACGTTTTAATTCTGATTGGTGGTCTTTCACCAGGGCGATACTGAAAGTATCTTCCACTCTGGAACGTGCGCAAAAATACTATATATTTTTTATGTTAATTAATTGTGAAATAGCACAAATTAATTAAATAAAATTTACTTGAGGACGCCGGGAAATGAATCCACGACCTTCAGATTCGTAGTCGAGAGCGTTACCCTTCCAGAGGTCCTGGGTTCGAGTCTCAGATGCGACTGATGTCTTTTTATTTTCTGTTGTTTTTCGGTTTCATGTTAATATTATCTTCTTCAATCACATAGTAATTACTTTCTACGAAATTGGAATATGAAATTCTTTGTTGAAATTCTGTTTTTCCAACGGTTATCAGTAAGCAAGAAGTCACACACATCGGTTCTGTCAGCCGCTGCTAATGCTATGGCAGTCTCCGGCTGGGGCTGATGTAAGTTTATCACCTTGTGCATATTTCCATACAAATTACCACTGGCCTTGTCACATATCCAGTATAGTTCAACTTCAGGTTGGAGATTGCAATGATAATGTCGGCCACCTTGGACTCACTTGGCATTTTAATATTAAATATAATATAATAGGAAGAACTATGACATGATATAACATAGTACAACTTACTAAAGCGTGGAAGGTCACTATTGTGAGCGAGAATTTAAGGGTAGATCCGCTTACAAAGGATAATATGGGAATGGTGGGATGATGCGGTATTCAACTGGCGAATGGGTTTATAAACATTTGAAGCCGGTTGAGAATGCTTTGGGTTTAAATGTATGGACTATAAATTTATTTTGCGTCTTAAGTATAGTGTATTCTTAAGAGTACGACGGAAATCCTGGCCGAGAGATGTGCTAATATTCGGCATCTAATGTAATATCGTTTATACGCACCATTAACTCTTGTACAATACAATTCAAACGCAAAGCGTAAGTACGTAAAAATGATAATTCTTTTAATAACGTTAGGTAAGTACTTCAGACAAAATAAGGGTTACAATTGAATGATTTCCTGGCAAATTTATTCATTCATAAAAAAAAATCAACAGAAAACATTGCACTCCGATCCCGAGTGGAGTATACTATCAGTATCGCCATGGTAGAGATGTGCGCTAGATCAAATAAGTCTCTTTATACAAGTATTTCTCAACCTTCTCCTATCCCCCTTTTATTGAGCCAGTTTAAAGAGTTCACCACGTACATTTGTTATTTTATCATTGTGCTATCGGTTTCGACACTTCTGTGTCATTCACTAACGTTCTTAAAACTAACTTAAATCAAACAAGTACAGAAATAATTAGACATTACTAGCTCGTGTACAATAATTGCTTTGACAACGAAAGTAACTATCTCCAAATAATGAAGCATTTATTTGAATATTTTATTTCATTCCAAACGTTTATTTTTTCAAAATATATCTAAATCATAAAGTTATTAAGTAGGTACCTACTCGTGTTTTCCATTTTGAAAATATTGTACCAAAAAAAACTTCTTCTTTAGAATATGCAATCTGTGGCTAACCAGAGTGCTATTGGGCTAACCTAAATAAAAGATGCCGGTTTAATGTTTTTCATACTAATTTTAAAACGTTATAGCAACAGTTTTACATATTGGATTTCATTTACACTACTCTCTAAACCTTCCCGGCACTAATAAAAACAAACTGTGTTATTTTCAGCGAAACCAGTCTAGTAATTTTCGAGAAAATCGAGGACAAACAAACAAACAAACAAACTTACATTGATTTTTATATATATAGATTACCTCACATAATAACGTTTAATTATTAATTATGTCTGATCTTGTTTATTTTAAATTAGTTTTAAGAACGTTAGTGAATGTCACGGATGTGTCGAAACCGGTAGCAAAGCAATACAATTAAGTAACAAATGTACATAGTGGATAAAACTCTTCAAACAAAATGTCTAGAAATTATTAAATAGTTAATGCCAAAGAAATACAAAAAAAAAATAGTTTGTTCTACTTTATATTACACGGTAAATGTCAATATTTTCCTTCTGTGTCCGCTACGATTTTGGAATTTTAATGTCTTGTGAGAAACCCTTTTCCTCTTCCAACCCCTTTGGTCGCCAACAAATTCCGACTAGATTTAATTACCACGGTATTAACTTGAAAAACTAATTGAAACTTGGCCTGGAAAATGCCGCTTGCCGAAAACAAAGAATTTTTTGAGTTTTTAAAAACAATTTACACCCTAGGGACGCATCGTTTTGATGAGGGTAACTATAGAATTTTATACATGCTAAAATTGTGTTTTAGGTTATATTTGAGCACTTGTTCGAGATATTTATAAAGCAGTTTCTTTTTGGAAAGTATCGTGGGTTATATTTTTGATCTAGCACTATTTTGAGGTTGTTTTCATTCTTAGTGCTTATGTTGTGTATGCAATAGAAGATTGTTTTTGTCATCTTTTGTTAAATTTATTATTTTTATTTATACGAGGATAGCTTAGAATAGAAGATTTCCTGGTTGAAATAATTTTTTTTTGGAGCGGAGTGATTACACCTTGCTAAATTATTTGGACTTAAAAAAATGGATTGACTATTATTGTTGTTCTAGGAAAAATGTTTATTTAGTCCTACAGATTCCAGGTAGTTGTGGGTAACTATTGTACGGCTTTTTTTTTAAACATGCTCTTTGTGGGTAAAGAAAAGAAATTCGGTTAAAACCGTTAATGTAGATAAATTAAAATAGCAGAAGATCCAAGGTGCATCCTTGCTTAACGCCATATATCACGATATGTAACTTGCAATGCGATGCCAACCAATGATTAATGATTGCACCATCAGTGTTTGATGGATTAACCGAAATTTTGGCCTGATTTGACTCAACTCTAGCTAGCCACCACTTTGCTAAGCTAAACATCGTATTCCGAATGAGGATTTGATAATACTGAAATAAAAATTATAAAACACTGACTTACAGATTGCATAAATATCGCCAATCAGAATTGAAACGTTGGTTAAATGGTTTGTACTTTTATTTTGTTCTATAGTTAGATGAAAATTCAGGTGTTTTCCAAGATTCATAATAGTCTTGTTTTTTTTCCCCTTCCATCTTCTCCCCAATTAATGATGCCATAACCTTACCGTAACTATAACACTACATCGAATAAAAATGAAAAAAAAAAACAATCCTTGTTATAAAATCACTTTCGGATAAAGAAACTACATATTTTTTGCAACAAAACTACACAGCATTCTTCTCCCGAATAAGGAATAGAAAAGTTAGATGAGTACAAGTCGAGAATTAAAGTCTGGCTCAAAGGCATCAATGAAACAACCTTAAAAACAGCAATAAAAACGATATATAAGACGCACCTATTAAGTTACATAAACGTATATAACTCTAGTCCGCCTCAGCATAAGACCCCCTAATGAAAAAACACTGAAAGATCAAATAGTTTATAAAATATTATAATTCTTTTTCACATGCTTATTTATAGAAACGCTAGAGAGAAAAAAAAAGAAAATTTATTAATAATGGTATCTTTCGTGTTCCATTGCCATAACTACAAGGGTTTAACACTATTATTATTTTATTAATAGAACCTCTCGTGCTAAAGGACGCTTTCATGTTATATTATGTTTACCTCTATTAAGTATCTATTTAATCCTAATGGAACTTTGATGTAGCGAAAAATTTTTTTCGAAAGTCTTGGTGCCATTAATTCTGAAGGCGTATTTTTTACAATGGTTTCCTCGTTTCTTGTGTCCTTCGGTGTGTTGTGTTCAGGTTTTGGCCTGCCTTTATAATAATCCGCTTTTCCGGGTGTTAGGGGTGAAATTGCCTCGCCTCGCGCCTACGTGACCACAATGCTAAGCAATTGTAATGCCACCTCATCAACACGCGCGCGATACTACACGACACGATACGGCAAAAGAAAATTAATTATAAAATGTAATTTGATCATTATTCCTTCCTGGTTTGACATTGTTGCATTGCTTTGTTTATTAAATATTATCTACAGATTGAAAAAAGATACATGTGTCATATGTCATGCGTCGTGTGTCGTGTGTCGTGTGTCGTGTGTCGTGTGTCGTGTGTCGTGTGTCGTGTGTCGTGTGTCGTGTGTCGTGTGTCGTGTGTCGTGTGTCGTGTGTCGTGTGTCGTGTGTCGTGTGTCGTGTGTCGTGTGTCGTGTCATGTCATGTATACACTTATGTCATATGTCATGTGTCTATAATGTCATAATGTCATGTCATGTCATATGTCATGTGTCATATGTCATGTCATGTGTCATGTATCATATGTCATGTGTCATATGTCGTAATGTCATGTGTCATGTCATGTCATGTGTCATGTGTCATGTGTCATGTGTCATGTGTCACGTGTCACGTGTCACGTGTCACGTGTCACGTGTCATGTGCCATGTGTCATGTGTCATGTGTCATGTGTCATGTATCATGTGTCATGTGTCATGTGTCATGTGTCATGTGTCATGTGTCATGTGTCATGTGTCATTTGTCATGTGTCATGTGTCATGTGTCATGTGTCATGTGTCATGTGTCATGTGTCATGTGTCATGTGTCATGTGTCATGTGTCATGTGTCATGTGTCATGTGTCATGTGTCATGTGTCATGTGTCATGTGTCATGTGTCATGTGTCATGTCATGAGTCATGTGTCATGTGTCATGTGTCATGTGTCATGTGTCATGTGTCATGTGTCATGTGTCATGTGTCATGTGTCATGTGTCATGAGTCATGTGTCATGTGTCATGTGTCATGGGTCATGTGTCATGTGTCATGTGTCATGTGTCATGTGTCATGTGTCATGTGTCATGTGTCATGTGTCATGTGTCATGTGTCATGTGTCATGTGTCATGTGTCATGTGTCATGTGTCATGTGTCATGTGTCATGTGTCATGTGTCATGTGTCATGTGTCGTGTGTCATGTGTCTTGACGTCATTTGCACAATACATATTAAGAAATTCTATTTATAAAAAGAAGATAATAAAACATTAAAAAAATAAATTTAATAAAACTAACGGAATATAAAATAACCATACATTTTAGAACATATTTTCTATTTATAGGGCAATACCTTTTTCCCAATACAACAGGGAATAATAATTCTGCGAAAGGTACACTTTCAGGGGTCATTTGGGGAGCTCTAGTATTTATTGCGAATACTTGACTGCGTCCGTGGTCGAGTGGTTAAGCTCCTCTATTACGAATCCAGAGGTCTCACGTTTAAATCCCGCTGTGTACAATCAAATGGTGAGACTATGGCATCCACAATTGGGGAATGTTGTGAGACTGAAGGTATATCGGAGTGGAAGGAGAAGGGGGAGAGGAAGGTGAGGAAATACCTGGCTATTCACATCTGGTTACCAAACACGGCTAAAAGCCATTTCAACAAACGTTTCAATTTTGAATGGTGGTCTTTCACCGGGGCGATACTGAGAGTATCATCCACTCTGAAATTGTTTGAAATTACTTTAGCCGTATTTAGTGACCATATCAAATAGCCAGGTAGCCCATCTCCTTTCCTTTCACACCACCTTCAGCCCCACAATAAAACCTAATTGGGGATACCATAGATTCAACTGGCTCCAGCCAGTCGGGAGTAGTTTGGTGTCTTGTGCGGAAGCATTTAAAATAAATCTTTTCATCGGATCCAGTAAGACTATGCTACCTTGTTATCCAATATTGGGGAATGTAGTGAGGTGCAACGTAATTGGAGGGTTGGGAAAAAGAGAAAAGGAAGGAAAGTTTTAATCAACCTACCCCTACAAAGATATAAAACATTTGAAGTAACCCCATTTTCTCCCGACTCTTTTTATCTTCTTTTCATTTAACCTAGAATTCCTGCATTCTATTGAATCTGTTTCCTATTCACGTTTTCTGTACAATTCGTAAAAAATATTCTCTAATAACGACGCTGCTCTTTGAAATTGGCTAGACGAGTTTTTTACATATGAAATTCCGGATTTCTTCGTGCTCAGAATTTAAAAATTACTAGGACATTTCCCATCAACCATGATCAATAAATATGTTTGCATCTTGTTCTAAAAAGGTGAAATTAATAAAAACTATTAGGAACTTGCACCAAGCTTACATTACTACATTGTGTTGTTTTTTAGGTCATGAATTCAGGGTATTTAAACATTTCTTTTTAAATTTTCAATTGTTACCATTGTTTCAAGTTTATTCGACTCAAATAACACTTATTACCTCATTTGCGCAACGGATTTCTCTAACCTCCTGTCAATCTTAAATCCCTTTATAACACCATTGATGTAATTTTTGTTTTCCTCTTAGACAGTATTTTTACCAGCAGTAATAAATCTTTGAAAACATCTACTCTACTTTATTCAGAACAATCAATATAAAACAATGAAGTGTGAATGAAAATCTTGCTAGAAAAAAAGCGCGTAAACCAAATTTTTTACCATAATATTATAATTATGTTTGCACAAATTTCAAACCCGTCAACAACTATTAATCAACTATAGTCATTTAAGTTCCTTATGTCCAAGAATACAGTGTTTATCTCCCCACCGTCCAGTCATCTAAATTAGGATTTTGCGATATTTGCATAGATGTCTCTAGTACTCACTAGTGTATTAGTTCGCAGAGTTATCGACAGATGTCACTAGAGCATAAGTACACCTTTCCTTCTTAAAAAAAGACGTAAGTTCTCTCGAGGTTCACTTGAATTTCACCTTGGGATAATAGAGATTATCAATCACAGGACATTGGTATCGGGGCTGACCTTCCTGGCTCATTTTATAAGAGCATTATCTTATTTAATTAATAAACACAAAGTGGGTGTTGTGAACACGTGTGTTTCATCGAGTCGCACTCACAACGTGTCTCTCAATACTTATTCGTCCTGCAGGCTTTATTATAGAGGAGTATCTTTGGTGATCGCTTACATGATCTGCTCAGAGGAGCTGTCGGGGTAATATTAATCCTTTCATTGTCGTAAATATCCCTATTTCCGAAATTTTTATAAAATCCTTAAAATCGTTTTCTAATTCCCCGATAAAATTTCAGCACCTAAATCCATACAAAACATTTGTGCGGAAAAAAACCTGCCACTGCTGGGAAAAAGGCTTAAACATGTAGTTTTTAACAGACTTTTTGTAATATACAATCAAGTGACGTAGGTATATTTTTGGATTGTTTATTGCGTGACAAACATTTCGCCTTTTGAAGTCGTTATCACATTATCGAAACCGAAGAAGGATATTTCCATTAAAAAATTGTTATATGTTTACATTATTTTGATCAAAGCCAAATCCGAAAAATATTGGCCAAACTATAGTAAAAAATTCCTCAATTCAAAGGGTATTCCCAACAGAACGTGGTTCCGCAAGTACCAACGACTTTCTAAAAAATAAATGTCCGTCATAAATATCGCATGAACATTTGACATTGTTCCATTTCGTTTGACTGTTAAAAATTCATGTACTCTCCAGAATGTACTCCTATACAAAGGCCTTAAAGTGGGAACTTTGTATTATATATTTTTTGCTTCTATTCCGCAAAAAAGTTTGCATTTTCTCCAGGCTTTGTCTTTTCTTTTGCCTTTGATTAAATATGGCATCTCTCCTCAAACTCAAAAATATACATTATATTTTTATCGGAGAAAGTAATCACAGCAAATAAAAAAGTTTAGTAATAATCAACATTTGTCTTACCGGGATAACCTTCTAGCCATTAAGCTAATGAGGTTTTATCATTTTATCAATTTTATTAGCCATATCACACTGCAAATTTAAGACTTAACAATATTTTCCTTGATTAATTCAGATATTATTGGCTGTTATTGTTGTTGTTTGATTGCAATTTTTTAACCGAAAAAATGATTCGGGTTGATATATTTTGTTTTTTATGTCTTTATCTGTTGCGTGTTTCATTTGAGTTTGGTTACCATTATCTTCTTCAACGATTTTATTTTATATTGATTATATACACAGATAATTAATTATGTTTGCTTTCATTATTTATACGATCTTTAATTACAGAGATTTGTCTCAACCCGGGTATTGGCTATACTGTATAGTCTATTGGGCTGATACAGGAACGAACGGAAGCTGGGAAATCGATTTCTAGTTCAATTAGGCGCTTCATCTTTTCATTGGACAACGCTGAACAAGCGATAAATCACCCGAATCTGCGTACGGGGTTATTTACAGAATCAACCCTGTACGCGAAGTAAGCGTAATTATCGTTAATCTGTTCAAATACTGCTTTAAATGACGATTATATTGTGTAAAATCATGTAGTGAAAAAAAATTGCTTCTATTACGAATTTACTGCCTGCAGCCAGTGGAACTGTGGCATCCCCAATTGGGGTATGCAGAGTGGCTGAAGGGAAGAGGGGGGGGGGGTGGTGAAGAAGATGGAGAGGAGGAAGGTGAGGTAGCAACTGGTTATTATAATGTGGTCACCAAACAAGGCTAAAATAATTTAAAACTAAGTTTGGATTCTGAATATATGTATCTACCAGTGGCGTGCAGTCCGTAAAGGCTGTGCCTACTACAAGAAAAGTGAATCATAAAAAGAAATTGAAAGACACGTCGATAATATGAGAAATTTCTATTAAAAACGTAATTTTTCCATGAATTTTGTAAGGAATTTGTATGCTCATTTATTTATTTGACCACAACAGCCAGCGGAAGATGACAGTTAAATAGCAATTGTCAAATATTGAATGAATATTTCATACCCGAACTAACACAGCCTACATTTGGTAATGGAGCGATGCACGTCACTTGTATCTACCATACTGAACGTGTCGCAAATATTTTCTTTAATATAATTTATTGTAAATCAATTATTCAAATAAACTAATCTATAAAATTTGAAAGAAAACGGTATAAAACAAGTGTTGCCCTAGAAATGATAAAAGTAACAAACTAACTCACCTTTTTTGGTTAGTAATAAATCTTTAAAAAAAATTAGATGTTTGTATATCAAAACGTAAGAATAAGCTATTTTATTTTGAATCAATCGTTCGGACATGTCGAACGACAACCCAAGTGTTATTTTCCCAAAAAAATGAGATGTTCGTATATCGACACATAGAAATAAGCTACTTTTGTTTTGAATCAATCGTTCGGACACGTCAAACGACAACACAGGTGTTATTTTTCTAAAAAAAAACAAAGTTTTAACACTGTTTAAAAAAAACAATTAGGGAATTTTGATGTCATCGCACTTTAAAAAATATCTCTTATAAATATTTCTATTTTTGAAACTGACAATACATGGTGGAATTCCATTATAATAATATAATAAAACACATATAAAACGTATATGAATTATTAAATTATTTCTTGTAAGGTATTCCCCAAACAATATTAAGGTAAGATACAAACCAGAGGTAATTAAGCGTACTGAGAATAACCAGAATAATTAGAAAGTCGGCAGTCAAAGACGACTAAGCAACAAATGTAAAGAAAACCCATGTAATAGAATAAATCCCTTGTTGTATTTCCCCACCCCTCCTCCCCCAAATGTTGTGTATATAAACCGTAGATTAAGATTAATTTGTACCAGTCTGAAGATGGCTTTAACAAGCTGAAACCGGTTACGGTAAAATAAAATAAAAGTGGAAATAAGTTTTATATGCGTTTTATTATATTATATCTATTATTAGTTAGATGAAATTATTATATGAATGAATGTATTGCTTGCGTACAGCAAGTTTCAAACGGATTATTCGACTTGTGCAGTTGCATACGTACACACTTGTTGTACCTTTCTCGCTTAGAACAGTAAGCAGGCGTAATAAATAAGAAAAAAATGCTGTTTCTTATTGACGTTTGAAACGTACACCACTGTTGGAAGTGAACACATATGCACTTATACACACAATCCTAAGTTCGTGCTGTTTGGGTCATGTCTAATTGCGCGATCGATAACCCCATTACTAGAGTGACAACAAAATGATCAGAAAGTTTTAACCCTCTCAGATCATACATATATTTGAAATTATATTTCACGTTCCAGCCAGAAACGCAAGATTATTATTACCTTTCTTTTGCAACAATACTGCAACGGCTGCACAACTGAACTTATTAAAAAGAAAAATACATGTATTTCGGAAATTTATTTTTTTACGTTGATTTCTAGCTACTCGTTCAGGCGGTAGCAATTTTTAGATTTTGAAAAGTTACGTTTCCGTTTAATCGCAAGTTCCGCACCTTACAAATTGTTTTTTTTTTTAAATTTTATTGCAAGTTTTTGTGTACAAGTGTAAGATATGTCATTCTATGTGAAATACGAGTACACCCACTGAGACCTAATGTTCTCTCAAATTAACGTAGCAATAGCTTTTGAAGTATTGCAAAATATAAGTAAATTATAAGTAAAAAAAATTAAAACAACATCAAAAATTTTCTAAGAATTCTATACACCGCGTAACACCAAGTATTTATTTTGTATTTATCGGAATTACTTTTTAATAATAATAATAATTGTTATTTATTCCGGGCTACATGCAGGGGTTGTGCAACGCAATGTAGTCCATGTAGGCATTCACCATCAAATATAAAACATTAAAAAGAAATGAAATAAATTCAAATTATACACACATAACACGAAAAGAAATGGTTTTACTAGAGAAAAATAATAAAACTAAGACGAAGAATGATATTCACATCGTATGTTCCTATCATGGGGGTTTTTGGAGAATCCATTTATTTGTAATGAGGCGTTTATCCACCCGATTGCGGCTTTTATTATAACATTTCGGAAATTAAGTACCTTGCATCGGGAGTAAGCTGCCTTACAATTGCTTACATTGTAGGATAAAAGCAATCATTGAAGCATATGAACCTCATTGTAATATTTAATCATTGAAGAAGATAATATTATCAAATCTATTCAATCTATCTATCGTCAGATATCCACCATGAACGTTTTACATTTTGTTTAGCTAATATTGTTTATGTAATACTCTATTAAATCCCACATTATTGGCTGCTATCTTCATGATGATTACAAAGTTCTACCTGAATATTATTGCAATCTAGTGTCTTGGATATACCTTTTTATTTATATGGGACATCTATTGACTTTTCTAAAAGTCTAGAAAGAATATACAATTTATTTTAATAAATTATTAAAGGTTATAAACCTCCTTGTAATATGTAATCATTGGCGAAGATAATACTAACAAATCTCAAAAGAAACACTAAACAAAAAACAAAACAAAAAATACAGAAAATGAAAATCAGTCGCATCTGAGAGTCCTGGATTCGATTCCCAGACGCGATTGATACCTTTATATTTTGTGTGTTTTTTTCGGTTTCGTATTTCTTTTAAGTTTCGTTAATATTATCTCCTTCGATGATTAAACATTAAATATTGGTTTCCTCTACGAGTTTTATTTATCAATCTATCTGAGATAAAAATAAATTTAGTCGATTAGCTTTGTAGAACGTGCAATGTTCTAGAAAACTTCTTTTCAATTATGTTGTTATCATTTTTCCCATTTAACGAAATGAGGTTACACTTTATCGTAAACATCGTCCTTCTATTGACTTGTGTCCATTTTTCTGTCAGGTCATACGTACCTCATTACGTCGTAATTTGCCGTGCACGCCATGTAAAAGAGTTTTAAGATAATTTTGTAATTTTAATAATTACTCACAATCAGTGGCGGTTTTATCTAAAGAGCAATTGTCTAGTGAACTCCTGTTAGAAATTTGAAAAAGTAAAACTAACTTGAATTATAATATAAAGACATTATAAAAAGCGCGCCGTTAAAATTGCGCGTTAAAAATCCACGCGATCAAATAGCACGGTCGAAGAGCAATGCGATTAGCGACGAGTCGTTCATGAACAAGCCGTTCTTTTTGTGTTGGATCATTTTGATGAGCCGTGAGCGTACGACTCGTGGTAAACCGTACCACAGCTCAATTGAACTGTGACTCTTTTTGACAAATCTTGGAGCCACTTGAGATTGTTTATTTATCTAAATAGATGAACATATCTCAGATGGTCAATAGTATTCTTACTCATTTCTGCGATAAGTAAGGTCCTTTGTTCTAATTTGTTTATATAAAATCATCGTATACGTGTCTAACTTCTCCAAGGCTAAATTATGTCCACGACCGCGGACTTAATTTTTAATAATAACAAATATTTGGCGCCATGACGTATCTCAAATCATTTGTTTTCAAGAGTTCTCACATTCGTTTGTAGATATATGAATAATTACTGTATTTACACTTGTGTCGGCGCTGTACAGTTCATGAACGACAGGACGTTTTGTACCCACACCTATACGCTGAGAGCTGGGAGCCGTGGGAGCTGGAAGTCCTGGGGTATGAGCTCATGGACTGGGAGTCGGCTCTTAATATGAGCCGGCTCTTAAATGAACCGTCGTTCAATTCAGTCGTACTTTTGAGTGGTACGAAAATATTGAGCTGGTACAGTGACTCCCGCTCTTAACAAAATGAGTCATAATCCATCACTATATTCTCATAGGTGCTGCGCGGAATGGACTCGGCACTCATGATCCCAAGCAAATCTTCATACAAAAAAAATACAAAAAGATACAATCCCCCTGACGGTGAAACCAAATAACCATGTTGAAGTTTGTTCCCAGCACTAGTTGAATGTTTGAAGACATGTGACCTCGAAAGTTCGACGTGTTCACCCAGATGGTAATACTCGACAAACCTTATTGGTCACTTTGCCAGCCGGCTGAACTTTGCAGAACAAGAAAACAATTAAAATGTTATTATTTTACTTTCTATAGTTAGTAGTAAAGATTTGTAATTTTTTTTGTTCCTGCATTTCTGTAATCGTTTGATCGTTTAATCGTATTTATAATTCTACTAGTAAAACGAATAGTAAAACCTTTTTTATTTAAAACTTTGTATTCTCAAGTTAAGAAAGTTTCTTACGTATTGTCGCAAGTCGACAGTTATTATAGTACCCCTTCCACCAACTTTATTTAAATTATGTGACTGGGGCTGTATTTGACGATTCGCCGAAGGACAAAAACAGTAAATATGTTTTTATTAAATATAATATCAACTTTTGAATTTTTGATTGAACCCCCAGTTGAAAATACCACCAACCGCCACTGCTCAGGATTGCGAGTATCGACTTACTTACATAGTTAATCGACCAAGTTTCTCTTCAATGGTTTATTGATTAGTAGGGAATATTTTCTCACAGAAATATTGATACTAGTAAAGCCATTTCAAGCAAGGTTCTGAATGGTGATCCCACATCAGATCGATACTGATACTATCTATCACTCTGGAACGTGCCGCAAGTATACCATATACATATTATTTTTTATTTATTACATTTGAAATAAAACATTTAAAATAAATATAAAATAAAGTTTTACATACATGATGAAATTTTACCACGTTTCATCGTATTAATTCATGACGCCATAAAAAGCGGCTTGATTCCATAAAAAAGTTTAAAAAAATAATTACAGAATCCTTCATATAGGGGTGGGTAGTGATGTGCACTCGGGAATATTCAATATAAATTCTCCAAAGTCGGGGATTATTTTTGAAAGTTATTCTATATTGAGTTATTCAAAGTGAACTTGGGTAAAAAGTATACAATCACGTCTCGACACGTCGCATAAAATATAATTCGCTAAAATTTATAATTTTAATGGCAGTGATGCAGTACTGCCGCGCCAGTCGTAATATGTACCGTAACATTTAACATTTATTTAACGTTTATCCGGTCACAAATATTAGCATTTTGACGGCTTATATCGTTGATATGATTAATTATTTTCCAAAAAAATTAAAAGTTCTGTCCTCAGCATGCCCAAATTAATATGATGTAGAATTGATTGGTTTTAAAATGTATTACACTGTGTTCATTTTTTTTTTGTAATTTTTTTAAATTTAAGTTTTTAATTCAGCAGGACTGATAGAGCAAACCAAATCTGCCATATTACATGAGATATATAATAATAATAATAATAATAATAATTGGATGATTTGTATAGCGCCGTTTTTGTGAAAAATCACCTCAAGGGCTCTGTACAAATATTACTTTCTATTCTTTATATAATTTTGTACAAACATATACAAAAAAAAACATACTTACCTGGCAGGTCGCTTCAGATGAACACAGTTTTAATAAAAAAAAATTGAAAATTTTAGCTTAAAGATATTTTACCTATTTTATCCCCTTTTCTATTGATGTTACATTTATTAGAATATTGGTGGCAAAAGAAGAGTTGGTATTTAGTTGAAATGAATTTTTAGTACTGGAGAATATTTATAAAATGACCTTAAAAAGCGTAAGAAGTTGTTAATAGATATTAAAAAATTTTAGGTGCTTATATACAATTTATTCAATTCAAATTGAATATTATAAAATAAGTATAAAAAATATGAAAATATGTAAAAAGAGAAAAAAATTAATAAAAAATAAAAAAAATATTATGGAAAGAAAAAATCGAATGGTTAACGTGATTTTCACAACTTATATGAAAATTCTCGCTATATTTCCCGTTTCGGGAATTTTCCCGTAAATATTCCCGAAAAATAAATTTCAGGGAATTTACCCATCACTATATAGGGGTTTCAAAAACGTTAATAAATTCCGGAAACTTTGTGACTTTCAAAACTAACAGAAGATCAATTAATTGACATGGCATTCTTGTTTAATTTGTTAATAGTTTATTAAGTATTTAACTTTTTTATAATATACACGGGTGTTCTTCAAAGTGTTTGTCTTTTGTAAATAAAAACATGGGGTTAAGAAAGACATTTCTAGAACAAGGTCATAAACGTGTGTTGAATTAACAACCCTATTTAAATTTTAACAGAGTTATTACTACGAGGCTAGAGGCTTCGTTAACACGGGGCGGACTACATTATAAGTTTCACGATAGTCCAAAAATAAAACGATTTTTTTTATATGATCTAATTATAAATTTGCTCTTTGGTTCCAACACATATTGTGGGTGCATAACCCTGTGTGGGTTGTATACAAATTTACAGCTTTATTCAGAGCTCGATGAAAATTTCGACTTTTAAAACAAGGAGAAGGTCACTGTTTACGTGAGATTTCGAAAAACCACCCCGATCCCCCCTTTGCACACCTGACGTTCAAAATAAGATAAAAACTACTTAATAGGGGTAAAAGTGGGGTAGGGGTGGGGGATAGAGTAACATCAGAACGTCAAAGCTTTCCTCTAAACCAGTGGTGGGCAAAGTACGGCCCGCGGGCCAAGTCCGGCCCGCGTGTGGGCAAGTCCGGCCCGCGACATTGTTTTGAATAACCCTACCACAATTTACCAATTGAACAAAATGTATTTTCTACGTAGATAGAATAGAATACTTAACGGTTTCCTTCTCATTGTGTTTTAAGTACGGTATTATTGCATCTAATATTAGTTATTATTTTATTATGTATTATTTATATGTAAAATTATTTTATAAATTTTTTTTTCCGGCCCGCCTAGATAATTTTTTTATTTTATCTGGCCCTTTCCTTAAAAAGTTTGCCCATCTCTGCTCTAAACCATTCATAACCTTGAGCAACGCCGGGTACTTCAGTTAGTAAATTAATCATCTATAATTATTTCAAAAGATTGGTATTCGCTTTGTGGCGTCATTATTAATAAATGAATTAAATGTTATTTTCTATTCACCACTTTATAAATACGAGTATGGTATATGGTATACTCGTACATATCTACATGTTCAGGAATATATAGAAAAATATATGTATTTCTATATATTCCTGATGAAAAAAGCATCGCTTTCGAAACATGTAGATGTGTGTATATTAATAAAGTGGTGATTACAAAATGAATTTTATTTCAGTTGTTAATTAATAATTTATTTATCAATTAATAAGTAGTACTTTGTTTGCACCACTATTTTTAATATATAAATATCAACATATTTCGACATAATGTAAAATATATATTACATATAATATATAGACAAATGATAAATATAGAAAAAAATAATGTGAGAATAGGCAAATTAGAAACATAAATAAAAATTAACAATAAGTGATGAAAGTAGGTAAGCAATTAATTAAAATTTTAGAAATTATTGAAAAAATATTGAATAACATACTCGTATTCATATTGGAAATTTAAAGAAGAAATTATTTTTATTAATAATATAAATAAAGGGAAGAAAATGACAAGGCAAAAAAGTGATTATTATTATTATAAAAATTGACAATAATAATATTCTAAATATAGTTATTAATGTGAAAATAAATTTAAGAGATAGCTATTTAAAAAAAAATATATTTTTTTAAAAATTCATTTCAATATAGCATTGACATTAAAAACTCATTGTAATATCAGAGTTGGGAAACACATCAAACACGATTTGATATTTTTCATTTGAGAACGTGTCGTTTCTACGACTCGTTCAGTGTTCAACAGCCCAGTTGTGGAACAATTTTCCTGCCTCCGTTTTTCTTTCCTCCTAAAAAATGAGTCTCTTCAAGACCCATATTCACTTCTTCCTCTCCTAAAAAATACCCTTTACACAGCATCCTCAAAAATGACATAAGCCCTAAAAGAAATTATTTTCCTGTGTGGAATTAACTTAAAAAATAGTGATTTAAAAGCATTACGTGCAAAAAATGTTTTTTTAATTTTTTAAATTAGCGCCATCTGCGAGCGCGTCTTACGTTTCATTTATTCTTGACAGAGAAAACATACTAGTTAAAACGATCAAGTCTGATTCTAAAATTTAGTTTGCCTAACAAAAACTTAACCAAAAAAAAACTTTCAGAGTTAGTTTGCTCACAAGATTGCTTCTTTGTAATTTGTTTAGACAAAAGGAAATAACAGTAAGATGAAAAAATAAGCTTTCTTTCTTTATTATTTTGTCCGTCATCCCAACACAATTATTCCCCAGATGCCGAGTTCCCTGATTAGCTCCGGAGAATGATGGAAAACTTAATAACCATTTTATATGGCCTGCCCAATTTATACTCCATCCGTCAAATCGGAAATTACGTTTTTTCGGCATTTTATTAAGGACTCTGCTCAATAATTGTTTAGTACACTCACGTTTCAGAGTTGTAGATAATGTCAGTATCGCTCTGGTGATGAAACACCTTTCAGAATCAAAACGTTGCTTAAAATGGCTTTACCCGTGTTTTGTGACCAAATCTGAAGAGCCAGGTACTTTCCCACCTTCCTCCACCCATCTTATTTCCTTCACCATTATCTGCAACCTCACAGCATACCTTAATTGGAGATAATATAGTCCCACTTGCTCCAGATGATTGGGAGCAATTGGGACTCTTGGGTGATATTCATATAAAAAAAAAAAAATAATAATTTATGTGGAGCGGTTGTTCCGGTAAGACAGAGGTCCTGGGTTCGATTCCCAAATGCGGATATCTTTTTATTTTCTGTGTTTTTTCGGTTTCGTGTTTCATGTTCAAGATTTTTTAAATATTTTATTCTTCAATAATTGAATATGCCTAGTTTTGTAAGATTTATGTAAAATATAATTGTAAAGAATTAACAATAAATAAATATATTTAAAAGTGAAAATACCAATGAGTGGACATTTTCTTTTGACGGTATATTTGGATCATTTGTTCTTTTGTCTATCTCTAATTGTTCCAGCAAATTTAATCTGAAAGCTCTCCATTCTATCTGTAAAGGTTCAGACTCGTTGTTGCCAAGCGGGCGTGATTATTAGAGAGATAAGCTGCGAATTTTGAATATTAATATAAAAGTATTATAGCAAAGCATATGCGCTTTCAATCTAGTTAAAAAAGCCCCTCCCGTGTATCTGATTTAAGTGGCATTACAGTCGGAGTGGTAACATTTTAATTCATATTTGCCAGTAATTTAAAGTTAAGGAATTCTACATTTAGAGTTGTTGGAGCTAAAAAAATCATTAAAATTCATTGATATTTCTCCAAGTTATTGCATTTTTATTGAATACCATGTTTTTTTAAAAATTAAAAACACAGATTCTCTTTAGCAATTTATACACATCCTTGCAAAATAAGCATAGCACTGAAATGGTTAAATATTAAAAATCGATAGTAATAGATCAATAAATATTAACCGGAAAATATTAATAAAACATTTCCAAATTGGGTAGAGGTAAATAAAATCATACAAACAAATCGTCTCAATATGGCCTAAACACAGATTGATAGTGGCTTTCAACACTGAAACAGCTGTCAAAATAATAATAATAAATGTACAGCTGTGGTTTATGTTTTTATGTATAGTAAAACCACGCACGTCCATATTATGTTATGTTCGCCTTCATTTATATATGTTTGCGAGAGCTGGGAAAACTGATAAGGATGCTGACCGAAAGAGGGATGAATGGGGGAAATTCAGTTAATGGAGAACTGAATTTAACAGTCGCTATTAAAAAAAATTGCGAAATGAAGCAAGACTTGCAGTCCACAATCGAGTTTTGATTCCAAACCTGAATTGTCAGTGAGACGTGGAACTGGTGAAGGCAGGAAAATAGTCTTTACATGTTGTTGAAATAAGTTCCTTGAGGTGCAGGTATGTGAACATGATATTACAAATGAGCAGATTCGATAATAGAGTAAGGCAATAAGCTAAGTAAAACACAGTAATTACCAAAATTGGCAAAAATGTGTTGAATATGGAAAGTTATTAAGTATGTAATTTCTTATTATTTAATATTAATCGTTTTTCGTACTAAAAAAAAACAAGATGGTGTTTTGTTGTTATTGCAATCACATTGCCGTTAGTAAGTAAAAACGCAGTATTTCTCTTTCTAAGTTACTTGAAGTTACTGCATTTATACTTAAATTTTCGAACATGGGTGTGTTTTTATCTACCACCTTGAAATGCATTAAAACATGCGGTATTTAAAAATAATTAGATATTATTTTTGAAGCTATCGCAATTTTAACGCTGGTGGTAAGTAGAAACACAGTATGAACAGAAAAACCCATGTTTTCAACAGATATTATTATAATCAAAAGAATAAATAACTTAGTTTACATCACTTTATTTATATACAATCAACATGTTTCATGAACAATGTTCACATCATCAGGATTAATTGTATACTAAGGATTAATTGTATACAATTAATCCTGATGATGTGAACATTGTTCATGAAACATGTTGATTGCATATAAATAAAGTGATGTAAACTAAGTTATTTATTCTTTTGATTAAAATAATGACATCACAAAGTGAAACCCTTACAGAAGAAATTTTCTTCAAAAAATTAGATATTATTATGATTTGCAATATTTTTTTAACGATAATACAGAATAAGTGGAAAAATAGTTTATTAGGGCAATTTTGTATATGCTAAAAGGTCAAACAAAACTCGACCCTTCATTTTGATGCTTAACTCACATGGTAATTACTGTATTTTTACTTATCATAGCAGTATACTATTGATTAGATTTGTTATGTTTCGTAAATAAAATCTGAAATAAAATAAAGAAGTACATGTCAAAATCCGTTCTTTTGAGATACTCAATATTTAGTATTTTCGCGTATGTCAAAATATGTATGCAAAACTGTCAAGTTTTATTAGTTCTTACTATGAAACATAGCAGAGACATAAGATAATTGTTATGTTTGAAAGTGCATAGGATAATGGTTGGTTTTAAGCGGAAACAATTCGAAATCGATTTGTATAAAACTGAGTAGATTTGAATGATTAACTTTGAATAATGTGGCATTAATTATTTGTGTTATAATATTGTTCTGGTTTTCTATTTTATGTCACTGATAAACGTTTGAAAAAGATTGTTCATTGATTTACGGTTTGGAATCTCTATGTAATTGTGATTTTCGATAGCTCTTTATATTATTTTCTAAAATCAAAAAGTATTTTGACGGCGTCCATGGTCGAGGGGTAAGGCACTGGACTACGAATCCGAAAGTCGCGGGTTAAAATCCCGGCGTGCGTAAGTAAAATTTTCTTTAATTAATTTGTTCTGTTTCTCAATTAATTAATTTAAAAATAATATTTAGTATATTTGCGCACATTTCAGAGTGGTAGATTCTCCCGGTATCGCCCTGGTAAATTATAATTTATGGTTTTTCGGACTTGTTGCATCGATATGTGGACATTTTCAATTGCGACCTTAATAAGAAATCTATAATATACTGTTTTTCTGACTATACCACGATAGATTTTTTATTTTATGTAATTTTGTTACAAATTAAAAATATTTTTATTTTTATATATTGTATTGTTAGAGGTAAAGTCACCAGGATCCCATATAAAACATAAATTCATGTGCGTAGAAACAGAATTTCAGGACATTTGTTCTGTTAATCCTCCATTGCTTATTTAGTTGCGGGTTTCTTCCCTATTTATTTAATTCCATTAGTATCCAGTGAAAAACCATGTATATAATGTCATATAATTTTCTCTTGCTCTGTTGTTATTTGTACCTACGTGATATTTTATTATTTACACCCTTAGTTTCTAAATTGTTATACTATAATACCTGCTCATGAATATTTCATGTCATAGTTTTAATTTGCATGTATATATATATATATATATATTATATTAATATTAATATATATATATATATATAGTATATATGTTATTTTACAATTATATTAGGTTAGGGTAGTTAGTAGAAAGCGCACTTGAGGCGAACCTTCACAAAACTGCGCTATAGAAATTTACTCTTATTATTATTATTATTATAAAGGAGAAAATCTATAAAAACGGTTTTAATTTTGGTTTACTACACATGTACAAACTTATAAAATATAAGCTGTTGATTTACCAAAAACGAATAAATAAATGTATATGATCGTAATTTCTGCTTCGATCAAAATTCGATCAAAGCAGAAACGAACCGAGAATCTGCGTTTGACGGTGACCATTTAAATGTCAAATATTTAAATTGGTGCTGGTCGATGCACGATGTGATGGTCGTCAAATGTGATAACGGTTAGAAATTTCCCAACCTTTGCATTTCAATGAACAATTATACCAATATTAACTGATAAATTATTAAATTACCCAATATATTTATTTGATGACATATTTTTTTTGCAAGAGTGCATTTATTTAAATGGGCATTTAGTAGGATTTAATTCACAAACAGACGACGTAGTACTAATTAATGTTGGTACTGCGCATACACACAATGTCATACAGGGTTATTCAAAATGATGGACTCGATTTCGTACGTTCTCCTCTGATACACGCGGTCGGCCCGAGCTTTTTCCTTTACAGAGATATCCAGTTTGTTCAAATCGGTGATACCAATAACAAATGCTCTTTCTAGTTGGAGGTTCAATGTTAAAATGGAGACGAATGGTATGCTGCATTACAGTTGCCTACTCAATTTTATATATCTTACGAATACAGAAAACCTTGTGCTGCATAGTAGCCATTTTACTCACAACTGACGCTAAATGGCTGCTTGTTGGTGAAAGCACTCTAGTGGTGGAGCGATCTAGCGGGGCGATTATAAACGTTCAGACCTCCTCATTTAATTGCTATATAGATCGTTCACATATATCACTGACCGGTCAGTGGCTGAGTTGGCGTCGCTTCTGGGTCTCACGCAAGCATCGTGAGTTTAATTTATCAGCTGGCTAAGTCCTTTGTCACGGCACACGTAACATTTTCCGCTTACTGTGATGGTAGTAGGATTTTCAAATATTGTCAGGTTATTCGGAATGTTTGCCTTTCTTTTAAAATTAAATATATATATATATATATATATATATACATATACATAATTTAGGAAATATAGCGGTAAAAAATTGAGTCCATTATTTTTATAACCCAGTAATATTGAAAGGTTATCGCAACACTGATAAAATACATTTAGAAAGTAAACAAAAGTATGAAATGTAAAACAAACACAGTACAATGTACAAGTTTGTATGTAGACCAGTGGCGTGCGGTACAGAGTAACGGTTTAATAGTTCCAATGTTTACGCATTACAAAACGCAGTCAGAGCGGTATACACTCTCAGTATCGCTCTGGTGATCATCATTCAGAATCGAAAC
The DNA here is from genome assembly GCA_022606495.2 of Halesus radiatus. Classification (NCBI taxonomy): domain Eukaryota; kingdom Metazoa; phylum Arthropoda; class Insecta; order Trichoptera; family Limnephilidae; genus Halesus; species Halesus radiatus. Next base: position 80,040 of record JAHDVE020006481.1, on the reverse strand, counting down.
GTCGCTTAAATTGTCTTTGACACATACCACTATCGGGGATTCCATTGTCCACATTTTCAAAATTACAGATCGACACACTTAACTATGCAATTAGTGATAAGGGTTTAAAAAAATTTTGTCAGGCGTAATTTGGAATAATTAATTGCTCTCTAAATAATCTAATTTAATTAGGTTATTAAAATAATTGCTATAATAGATATCTTAAAGTGCATAAATTTTTTTATTGCATGCCAATAATAAATTTAAAAAAAAAAAATCTTTTCATGGGAATTTTTTTATAGAAAATCTATCAACACAACTTCAACTGGTTGTAACTCATCACATTACGATTAATAATCTTTATAGAATTAGCAGAATTTATAAAGTTTAGCTATAAGCGAATTCGAAAGGCTTTAAAGAAATCCAACTGGAAATTTTTTAACACATGAGAAATAACAAAAAAATTACGTCTTAGTTTCTCTTCTGGCCTGCTAGAGATAGGCATGTCAAGGTGTTAAGAATTTTTCAAAGCTAAATTTTCGTTTCTTTCAGGTGGATACTGAGAAACCCTAAGTCACAGGCCAAGCAATAAAAGTCTCCACTTGATATATTTGTATGACTATCGAATAGTAATATTTCATCCTGCAAAGAGTGAATTTTAAATATTTACGCACTACGACCCTTCTCTTATCATTTCTAAGAATATCGACAAGTTCATATTTATCTTACTCAGAAGTTTTTTTTTGGTTTCCTTCAATCCTCTTTGATTTTTGACAGTAACTCCACATGGGAGACCCCGAGGGAAATAATTTCCCACAAGGCCTATGTTATCTGTGGGGATGCTGTGTGGAGGGTCTTTTAGAGGATAGGAAGGAGTGAAATTGGGTCTTGAAGAGACCCATGTTATAGGATGGAGGAAACACAGGCCGGCAGATCATTCCACAGCCGAGCTGTTGAACACAAGAACGAATCGTAGAAGCGACCCATTCCCATGTGACAAATGTCAACCGTGTGCAAATGTTGGGCGCGCCTTTGGCGTGTTTCCCGACTATGCACCGGTGCCGAAGGGATCAATGACGCTAGTTTCTCGGAGCATCTTCCATTAAAATACCGGTATAATAAGGACAGCATTCCCACCTGACGTCTGTGCTCCAAAGATTGCAACCCGTTTGTGAAGATAGGCGAATCTATCAAACGGACCGCCCGTTTCTGCACAGAGTCAAGGGTTTTTTCAGATATTAGATATAAGATACTGGTATTGTTTTATTCTTGTATTTATATACATATATTTCATATAATTTTTTTCTTCAGTCATTTTACATACTGTTATTGTTTTCATTTTTGTAATCTTTAATTTTTTATATTCTTGATTTCTGTACTTGATAAATTTATTACTCTCCTCGAGAAGATTATTATGTTTGTATTCATTGTTATCACTATTTGTTTTATTATTTTTAATTTTATGATTTTTTTTCAGTGGTAAAATAATGATTAGTATTTTCGTTTTTTTTTTGTATTTTTCCAATATATTCTATAAATAATGAATTGTGGCGGCGGATACCCATTTCCGGGCAGATTACTTGTGGCAGGGGAGTTGCCTGCATCACGGCCGAAAGAGTACCTTAAGAGGAACGGCTACGCGCTGTTTCATACAAAACTTAATTTTGGATTTGAGATTTGATTAAGGGTGATTGAGTATATAATCCACTCTACGTTCCTTTCTTAATCTCTCCGGATCGCCTCATTTTTGACATGTCATACAAATTTAATTATGACGTTCATAATATATCATTATCTTATTTACTATGCATATGTAAAAAAAATAATTACATACATATAGTAAAAGGTTTTTAGACTCGACTCGGCTCAATGGACCAATGTCCGTGCCAGTAGGTCCACAATCTGCCGAAAGTTGTAAATCTTGAACTTTTAGATGGATTGAATTTGTCGAGAAAATCTTGACGTGGATGGGTGATTGTTACTTCTGAAAAAAAAATAGGATCGTTGTTAACACGGAGCGTATTTGTGATGAATAAATCAAATGGTCCAGTGAGGCTGTTGTTTACTGAGAATTTCGTCAGAAAAAGATAATGAATTATTTGGTTTTATTAAAACTTTGACTTTTCACACGATAGAGAGGTACAATGGCTTGATAAAAGGAAATTTTCTATTTTTGGATGAGTGCTGCACTGATCTAACAACTGATATGTATTACAAAGTACAGCCATATAAATTGAAGTGATTAAAATAAAGAATAACATTGGACGAAAAATATTAATAATTATAATAATGATCTTTCTATAAATACTGGACATACTCAATCACCCTTTGTATTGATATTTTGGGCTCAAATCTAAAATGAAGTTTAGTATGAAGTAGGCCGCGCTGCCGTTCCACTTAACGCTGATACGTACGAGTAGACAGATACCATCTAATATTATAATTTCCGTCGACAAAGTGTTTGATTCCTAAAAATGAACAGCGTGACAATTCAAAATAAGAAGCGATTTTTAAAAATAGTCGTCTTGTTCTGACGTCCACGCCAGACTTGACGCAAGACGCAAGACGCAAGGGGCTTTAGCTAAATGAGCGTCCTTAAGCGCTATAATTGCCACCGCCCGATACGGGGGACAATGGATCGTATCCGGCGCGAACTACCAATTACCTCCGGTAATGGGAGCTAACCGATCCAACATGTCACCTGGACCTATTAATAGAAGAAGCGAAATATCATCATGGTCCATGGTGATACTGACTGTGTTAATGTGGCATATTGTCCATAATAGAGGTAAAAAACCTTTTTGAAACCATGGAGCACTTTCAAATTTATTTATTGATACGAACACGGTTTGCATAGCCCTCGTGGGCACTCGGGACATAAGCCCATTTTGCCCTATTCCGTTGACAGTAACCCGGTCTCTTCGATAAATATCACCAGGGTTATCATTGGATATTCGGGTGTGTCTCTTGATTCCACAATAAGTCTTCTGAGCCTTCTTTCCACCAAGATGGGACATTGACACCATAGATGATAAGCATAATTTTCTCGTTTATTGTGTCTGAGAAGCAATTAGTAAATTTCACTCAATAGTTCCCACCATACAAAGAGACGTAAACTATCCTCAGAGAAGAGAATATTAAACTTACCTACGAGAAAAAGGCGCAGCCTGCTACTACAAAGACAAACGCATTTCTGAGGAAATAATTCAAGGAAAGCATATCTTGAAGAAAGCTAGCGCGATCGTTCGGCACTTGGACAAAACATAATTTGAAGTTGGACAGAATACATTTTTCTCTTCGCTTCCGTTCTAGGGTTTTAAGCAAATGATTTAGTAAACTCTTGTGTTTCTAGTAAAACTTGATTGTTTGCATATCCAAATAGCGCGAGAATAGCCACCAACTACCCAAAAACAGAAAAGATTCTAATTGAGTCAACTAAACTGCGTAAAAGTAACTTACTACTTACCACTTAACGCACTGTCAAGACGCGGAGAGTGATTTTAAATTAACTAAACGATTTAGTTGTCACTTATTACTGTCCTCGCTACTGGCTACGTGCAGCCAGCCTCCTTGTGTTCCGACAGCCACCGGTTATGAATCCCCGGTCCATGGGAACGAGTTGTGTAAGTGTCTAAGACATTACTGGCTGTGTTTCAAGATGCCATCATGTCGCGACGTTTGCCGGTAAATGCAGACACTTCGGAGCAATAAATCATAAACATGATCTATGCCGAAGTCACATGAATGTTCATCGTTGCCACGTGTTCCCTTCGAACATATTATTTGCATTATTAATCATGGAAAAACATGACATTGAGCAGAGCGAAAATACTTAGGGAGGATATACTCGTATTAATATTGAGATTACGTTTTCGTGGCTCCCGCAGGTTCGCTCAATCAATGGTCGACCTTATTCCTTCAACGGCAGTCACTTCCAATTTACCAATTTTTTTCGAGAATTTTTATTTATTTATATGTACGACACAATATGTGCCATTAACGTAAAGGTAAGAAAAGTGTAAATACATCAAGAACAAAGAAACAGAAAATACAGGTTTAACTAATATAAAATAAACAATTAAAAAGTATAAAAATACATACATTACCTATGGAAGTGTAAAAAAATATAAAGTATTGAAATTATAAAATATATGGTGTCGGAGCGCTGAGCCCTAGACAGATTGCAGCCTATCTCCCTAGGTAGGTTTCGTGATCTTTCACCGGTAAAAAGTTAGGATTACTTACGGTTTGCGGGAGTTGGTGTGGATGCATTTCAATAAGTTTTATTTGCGTTCTGCGGCACTTAATTCGTAATTAGGTAGGGCTAGCGTAAGGACAAATAGATTTGTTTTGACAGTTGAACCGGCGGGAGTTCGAATTACAAGGATGTCTTGCGTAAACGCAGGAAGGAACGGGGAACGGGAAGCGGGGGAAACATAGAAATTGCCAGTATATTCAAAATTGATTCCCGGTCAAATGTTTCACGTAAAATACCGCAATAACATATAGAATGACAACTTGTAAAAATATTAATTATAAAATCTCTTAATATTTTATGTACAGAATCTTACAAATATATTTGTTTTTTATCATTGAATATAATACTAACAACTCTCAAAATGAAACGTGAAACCGAAAAGACACAGAAAAGAAAAATATATCGGTAGCAACTGGGACTCGAACCCAGGACCTCACTGTCTATCCGGGACCTTGAGCTCTAATCCATCGAGCTACAGCTCCCCAATCCGTTCCGCCATTTTATCGGTATCATACTTATCGATTTCTACGATGATTTTATAAACAAAACTAACTGATGTGTACCCGGCCTTGCTCGGGATTTTTTTTTTTAATAAAGTTATGAAGTTGTAAATTCTTGCTTGTCATTGGGGTGAAATAATTGATTTGACAGCGAAAGTAACAATCTCCAAATAAAGTAACATTCATTTGAATATTTTATTTCATTCCAAACGTTTATTTTTTTCAAAATATATCTAAATCATAAAGTTCTTAAGTAGGTACCTACTCATGTTTTCCCTTTTAAAAACATTCTACCAAAAAAAATCTTCTTCTTTTGAATATGCAATCTGTGGATAACCAGAGTATTATATCTATAATAGCAAATGTAAATTAAATTAAATAAAAATAATCAAATAATTTGTCGATGTACTAGAAGAGTATGTATCCATGTGATCGAAGTAATGTGATGTGTGCAAATACAGCTTTCGGAGGAACATCATCTATGCCTACACCCGCGGAGAAATGCCTTTATGTTTACCTTTTACTTAGTTTATCAAAAAAATTGGTCCAGGAGATGGGAGGGCGAGATGTCTGTAGGAGTTGGGCGAATATATATAGAATTTTAAAGGCTAAAAAATATATATTTAGAAAGGATGGCAATCAATATAATTCGAAATCATATCAAAGGGTTGGGGAATGTTAACTAGATATAGGGTAAGAATACATAATATTATAGGTCTATGATATCTGTCGTGAACATTCATCCTTATTAAGCCTTTACTGAGCCCTTAGAACCTCTCACACAGTATATGGATAAGTTTATTGTGTTCAAGTTTAACTTGTAGAACTCCATTTTAATGTAGAGTTTTTAAAAATTTTGTAAAAGCTATTATTATTATTTTTTTCTTTCTTCAAATGATTCATGATACCTGTTTGGAATCATATTTATTAAATTAATGATAATTACTTTGTTTAAGACCAATGTATTTAATATGTAAATTTCTATATGCTTCAGGAGTAAAGCTCTCCTCGTCAGGATAAAAACTATTCCTGCTTGCTTCTGAAATATGTTAGCACTCCCTTTTACATATTAAATATATTTTTTCATTTATCAAATATAATATATTTTTTACAGTAAGTATATAAATAAAACATGATTCATATAGTGTAACAAAAACATATAATATAGCTGTTACTCACCATAAAGAAACAACGTTGTTTTGTTTGGTGGGGGATTATCGCTTAAATAAATAGATCATAACTTCAAACATTGTTGTAAAATAGCAGGAAAATATAAATTAGTCGCGTAAATATAAAATTTAATTGTTTATCCTGAAAAGGGGAGCTTGGCTCTTGAAACATGTAGATATTTATATATTAAATACAGTGGTTTTTAATTATTTATAATTTAATATTTTTAATTAGTTTAAAACACGGTTTATTAACAAAACATATTTGCTAGGTAGTTATTATTACGTGTGATATCTGTTTCGACTTCCGAAGGTATTATCTAACTATATATAAACTATATAATAATTTAACCAGCGGTTAATAGTAAAATAAGCAATAAATTTTGATATTTCGAATTATTTGTCTGACAATAATCTAATAAAATTTCCAAAAATGTTCTACAACTGTGGCTTAAATTTTGCCTTTCGCACGAATAATAGTGTAGGATCATCTATTAAAAACTCAAAAGTATAATAACCAAATAAAAAAATAGCAGCACTAAAATCCATTGTGTCGATTTTTTTTCTAAATAGGAGGCCCCAAGAAATATAATTTCCTTGAATATGAAATTTATTTGAGACTCGTTGCCAAAAGTCAACGATAGTGTTTTGTTCATTTGGACAGGACATTTTTCACCAGGTGAAGCTACGCGACGTCAAAAGACGTCTATTCATCGCCGAAGTTGCCCCCCCCCCAAAGATAGTCACTGAATAAAATCCATGATTATACCGTTCCACACAATTCTTATCTTTTTCCGAAAAACTCCCTTTCTCCCTTTAAAAGTCAAAATCCCCCAGATCTGCAGACTTTTCATCGCATTTCAAACATAGCATCGCTTCTGAGCGGTAACTAACGCGAAATGTGCAAACTCCTTATGTAGATGACATAAGGTTGAAATTCGCATTTTGAAATTCGTTGAATGCTATCTATTTTGATATATGCATAAAAAAACATCGCCAAAATGCAAGTTTTATTTTATTTTGAAAATTACAGGCATAAATATTTTTAAAAAATCCGGTCGCAGTGTAAAAAACATAATTTGCCACATTATTATGATACACAAAATCTCCAAAAATGTTCGTAAGTAGGAGATTTTACACTTCAAAACATATTTCATAGTCCTGATTCTTTATGTTTTTCTAGGGTTATAAATGGAAATATCAAAAAAATGACCGGTTACTGCAAAGGCTAAGATGTGTTCTACTCGAAGTATTTATAATATTTCCAGGCAATTCACTATTCAAAACAAAAAAAAACATGATTTCGCATTACTTCACATTGGAACCCCTAAACCACTATTTAATGTATAAATATCAACATGTTTCAGAAGCGAAGTTTCCCTCATCAGGATATACAGTCTACTGAGAAATAATGACAATAGATAAATAACAAACATAGAAAAATAATAACTTGAGAAGAGACAAATTACAAACCGACCCCCTGGAATAGCAAGGTTTCATCTGACACGGCAATGTCATGCCATAATGAGCCTTAAAGTTAACCTCTACAGAACCTTGTTAATCCAAGGGGTCGAAACATAAACAAAAATTAACAACAAGAATTGAAAGTAGGGAAGTAATTAATTAAGAAGTAATTTAAGATGAAAGATGAGCATGAATAAAAAAAAAAAATAAAGATTGACAACCCAAATTTTGGTTTTATTAGTTGATTTCTTCCTAATAAATTGCATCTCTTGTGGCCAATACGCACAACAGAGAACTTTCTTATGAACATAAATGATTTCTGAGGAAATAAGGGAAAAATTCCTTTCCCATGCGGCCAACTTAATACGAAGAATAGTATTTGGGGGAAAATACCAACTTTTATCTGTCCCTACGGTATTTGGTTTTATTAAGTTAATGTTTAATTTCGCGAAGTGTTCTTTTCTACCTACTTAAAGCAGAGAAAATATAGAAATTCCAAAAAAAATCCGATAAACCAGCTGATGTGTACCTGGCCTAGCTCGATTTAATTTTTTTGTTTATAATAAAATTATGAAGTTGTGAATTTTTGCATATCGTGTGGGCGCCATAATTGATTTGACAGCGAAAGTAATGCCTTGTGACGACTATTACTGTACCTAAACAAAGAAAATTTTATTAATTGATAAACTAAAGTTCTTAAAAACTTAAGACAAGATTTTTGTGCATAGCGCAAAGGGTAACAATTATTATTTTTATAAACAATAATTATTAATTTGGGTTTGCGATAAGCCGACGTAGCTCAACGGTAGAGCATCTAACCGGACATTAGAAGGGTGCGGGTTCGAGTCCTGCCGGCGACATTTATCTTTGCTCGGAAGGTTTTTTTTTCAAAGAAAATTTTATTTCATTCCAAACACTTGTATTTTCCATTTTGAAAATATTCTACCCAAACAAACCTTCTTCTTTTGGATATGTAATCTATTGCTATCCTGAGTGGTATATCTATGGGCTAACTTAAATACAACATGGCGGATTCATTTTTTTTTAATAGTAATTTTAAAACGTTATAGCAATCGTTTTACATATCGGATTTCATTAAAAATACTCTCTAAACCTTCCCAGCACTAATAAGAACAAACTGTGCTATTTTCAGCGAAACCGGTAGAGTAATTTTCGAGAAAATTGAGGACAGACAGACAAACATTATTTTTTATATATAGATATTTAGTTTTCTAAACACAGGGGCCCAAAAAAAAACAACGTTTTTTGGACATTATAACTTGACTTTAGAAAGAGCAACAAGATTACTAACTTACTTGTTTATAAATATATCATATTAATTAGAGCATGCTGAGGACAAAAAGAGTCCCAATTGCTCCCAACTATATGGAACCAGTGGGACTATGGAATCCCCAATTAGAGTATGGCGTGAAATTGAAGAGAGCGGGGAAGCGAAGGAGATGGGAGGAGGAAGATAGGAAAGTTATTTTTTATTTATTTACGGACCTTGTTCAATTACACAAAATACATAATAGGAGCTACAGAAAAATAACAGCACATACGTAATACAACTATGAAGTAAAGACAAAAATATACATTAGAGAGAACATTCAAGTCAAAGACTGAAGAAGGGTTTGGTAGTCCATGATTTTAGATATTATAAATGATAATCTTCGGGTTCTAATTTCGTAAAGCCTGACAAGAATCATTTAGACTGCTACCAAAAATATCAAGGCCCCGACTTGAGTTAACAAGTCTCGACATTCTGGGCAGTGGAGAATGGTACCCATAGTTAGTAGATTGTTTATTGAGGAAAAGCAATTAATTGTTTTTTGAGTGTATACTCATATGGCAAGGAATGTTAAACTGAATGATTTGCAACAAAGAAGGTGAGTAAATAATATTTTATGTTATGAGAGAAACTTTTTTTTTTAAAGAACGACAAACATTTCCGGATTAGTAATAACCTGACAATATTTGAAAATCTCTTACTACCATCACAGAAAGCGTAAGATGCTTATTGTGTCGTTATGGAGCCTATGCGCTGCCAACTCACACACTGACCGGTGACGTTACACTCTGGGAAGTATTTATACTACGTTTACGTATCAGGCCAAAGCGTTCTGGTCTCTAGCGGGCTCCATAGGTCGCAATTTCTGCAAATCCAGTCTGCCACCCCTTACCAGACCCAACGGTTTACTAGTAAACACCGCCACCGAAAAGGCCAACCTTTTAGGGTAAATGTTCGCGGAAAACTGGGCCCTCGATGATCAAGGTGCCATTTCACCGTCGGTTTCTCACTGCGGTTTCTATATGAAAAAGCTGAGGATCCGGTATGGAAAAAAGCGGTCATTCATCCCATACCTAAGAAAGGTGACCACTCCAACCTGGCCAACTACCGCCCCATAGCGATCACATCAGTTCTGTCCAAGGTGATGGAACGTGTGATCAACAACAAACTGCTCCATACCCCGAGAAGAACAAAATTATTAACGACCGTCAGTACGGATTCCGGCGGAACCCATCAATGACCTCTTGACATGTGCACCAATCCATTGTTACGCGGATGACAGTACAGTCCATAATAGCGTTTTGTTTGACAAGCCCCCAAATGGCACACAAACCCTAACGACTCGGAGGGCTTTGAAACGGAGAATGGACGGTTACCTCGAGAAGGTCTCTTCTTGGGGTAAGAATAACCTCGTCGAATTTAATGTTTCAAAGACCCAATCATGTCTGATTACGTCTAAAAAGGATCGAAATGACAATCTAGTCTCCTATAATGGAAGCTATCTTCCCAACAAGCCCTCCATTGATATGCTTGATGTACCCTTTAGTGATCAGCTCAGGTATGGGGGCTCCATCGAAGCCAGAGTAAAGTTAGCCTCTCGGGCTATTGGGCGTATTGTACAGAGCCCGCAAATACTTTAATAGTACACAACTGCTGACCCTGTACAAATTGCAAGTGCGCCTCACTGTACAATTTGGCAGCCACCTCTGGTCGGGAGCCCCAAAATATGTGAAAAAACCCTTGGCTCTGTGCAAAAACGGGCGGTCCGTTTGATAGATTCGCCTATCTTAAAAAACGGACTGCAATCTTTGGAACACAAACGTCAGGTGGGAATGCTGTCCTTGTTCTACCGGTATTTTAACGGTAGATGCTTCGAGGAACTAGCGACATTAATCACTTCGGCACCGGTGCATAGTATGGAAACACGTCAAACGCGTGCCAAACATTTGCACACGGTTGACATTTGTCATATGAGAGCGGGTCACTTCAACGACTCGTTCATGTGTTTTACAGCTCGGCTGTGGAGTGATATGCCGGCCTCGGTGTTTCCTCCATCCTACAACGGGTCTATTCAAAACCCAAGTTCACTCCTTCGTATCCTCTAAAAGATCTTCCACACGGCATTCCCAAATATGACGGTCTCCTGTAAAAAAAAGGCCAGAATATCATATGGTCGCAAGCACGGAAAGCCGTTAAATGAACCTCGAATTTTGAACATTTGACTAAATATACTTATTTGGAAAGCTTAGAAGACATGCTATATAGTTCTGGAAAGATTTATTACTTTCGTTAAATTATCTGGTTTCCTATTTTACCTTCAAATGGAACTTAACTCAAATGGTAAAACAATTAACTTATGGTGTTATTACTTCAATGTCTTTGTACCAAGCCAGTATAATTTATATGTCAGTTAGATCAGATTACATACGAGTACATCGTTTGAAAATCTTAATTAGATTCGAGAAATTAGTCGAAAGTTTAAGATCTGTCTTCTGTGATTAAAATTTTGGTAGGGATATGTGATTTAGTTTTTGTAAGAACAATGATTATGTTTTAATTGTGTTTTCGAGTAAAATATTTAAAAAAGGTAAACTCACAGATTTTTAGATGGTCGATGAACATTCGAAATACATTTTGGAGGATTTTTTAATCAAATAAAGAAGAAAAAAATTTACAATGATGCACTCCAATGAGTTTCCAATTCAACTCATTGTGGAACAGAATTTACAAAGCTAAAGGACAATTATCAAAACAGAGTTGGCACCTATAGTAAATGATTTTTAAAATAGCATTAAAAAATATTAGATTTTAGAATGTTATTTCGAGATTTGTCTGATGCGTACACATGTCTCAATTCCTCAGGCAACTTTTTATAGCTGGTGTAGGCAATGTTTCCCAATTATTTCAGATTGTATTTTTGATATGTGTAGTTTGTGGTGTTGTCGTGTATTATGTTGGAGATAGTTTAGTTTTACATTTGTGTAAGTATGGCATCGAATCATGTTTCAAATAGTGTTTGTTATCTAAATGCCTGGGAATAATCTTAAACGGTAATACTAGTGCGTGCCGGTAGATGTCTATAACTGGTGTATCCCATGGCAAGCCAGAAATGTTACGCAGGGCCCTGTTTTGAATTATCTCTGCCTCAAATATCATTTTATTGGCAGCGAAACCCGTGGTAAGATAGATCAAGCTGGAATGAATCATAGCATAATACAATGATTACAGAATGAAGGTGGGAAGCAATTCACGTAATCTCTACATTACACCGGTCACCGGAGAAATCTTTGATTTTACCAGGTCAATACGGTGTTTTAATGTGAGCCTTGAGTCTATCAGAAGACCCAGATACTTCGTCATATCTTATTTTTATTTTTTTTGTAGTTTGTTTGGTTCGAGGCTTGCCTTTTCCTATTTCCGAATGCTACATAATGCGTCTTTTTAATGTTAAGAAAAAATTTATCAATTCTTGGAGCGTTTTTTAATTTAACTATATTTTATTCTGACAGATCGTGGTGGAGTTTCAGTTTGTCTAAAGTTGGACGTTATAGCTGGAAATCGGTATGGTCCAAAATAAAAAAAAATAAAAAGTGTAAATAGTTTTAAATTGTTTTAATAAATCACCATTGGAGCTATAGCACATCCAATATTTGGAACCTTTATGAATGGAAAATGGTGGAAGGAAGAAGAAATCACTTGAGAGAGGATCGTGTACCAGCCTCTTTTTGCATGCAAAACGATGCCGACTGGTTTTGCACAAAAAACATCCTTTGTGCAGAGTGCTTTTGTACAAATTGAAACTCCGGTGATGCTTTGCGGGTCTTGTCCATGTGACGATGCGAACGTCAGAAGAAGGTAAGTCGGTAGAAATTAGAACGAGACGGTCGAGGCAGAGGTGTTGTCGGATCGGTGGTTACTGCTTGACTGACAAATATTCGTTATTTGTACTCCCAGTAAAGCCCTTCCCCATGCGCTCAGACTGGGATTTCGCTGCGTGATCCGCACTGTTTTGCAACGACATCTCTCTCTTTTGCACCCGTTGCCTTGCTCTCTCGTGTATTCAAGTAATTTATTTTTAAATTTTCCACCAGCTGCATAAATACACAAATATTTCATATCGTTTTTAGGCTAGGGGTCGGGAAGGTTGAGAACATAAAAAAAACATTAAGTTTTCGCTTGGGTCCGACCCCGTACAAGTGAATATATAATACAGTCAAAAACATTACGGGAGAGGCAAATACGTCCGATACACATCGTAAAAACTACCTATTCGGATCTAGTTAGAAAATAGAATCAATTGAGTTACATAACTTAAAGGCAATCGACTGCAGTGTCGTGATTATAACGCCTGATTTTGGAATCGAGGAAATAGGTCCTGATTCAATTAAAGCTATATAATGCTGAAAATAAGAAGTCTTTTGAATAGTTCAGTGTAAATAAATCGAAGTTTATTGAAATAACGCAATATAGTTTTATACAATACGGCATGTTTAAATACAAGTACAATATATTCTACATAATTATATTAATGTATGGTTTATATTAGCTGCCTCACTAGGTATCTGAAAATGGTTTGTTGATTTCTTACGTATTTTTCGTTTCGTTTATTATTTTTAATTTGGCAGTGGAAGCGGTTGGGACTATTGTGCGGTATTCACATTTAATAATGCTAAGTGATGATAAATTATAATTAAATTCATTTCAAGCAAAGTTTCAATTCGATGGCTATTATTTATTTTACAGCTGCCGTTCATACCTCCATTCTACTTAGGCAAGTCGATAAAATAAGTTATAGTGGATGCGAACTGTAAATTGCAAACTTCGCCAAGTTAAAACATAAACATAAACATAAACAGTTCAATCAACCCAATGTAACCCCGGTATACGTTTTGGGATGAAAATATATTTCATCGGATAATTCAGTATTGATTTATTAAATTGTTTCATTTATTTATTAAATAACTTTTATAGTTTTAATAAAATATCAACTTTGAAAGAGAAATCTGTTCGTATGATGTGTAAAATAAACTATTGAACTTTGAGGTCTGGCGTAATGAAATTTAATAAACGTCGTCTGGATGACATTTAAAAAAATCGTTATTATTTTTAGATCTCAACTTCATTTCCGTCACGAGCTATGAATCTTTTAAATAAATACTGTTTATATGCCGAAAAATACTTTTTAATTTATTTTTTATGTTACACCTCACAAAATGATGACAGATGAACTATATCACCACCCGGGCAGCATTGTAAGGTGAGTCAAGGTAGGGGCTGAAAGAAGGATTTATTCATGCGGGTCTTGAAGAAGCCGGATTATGTGAGGAAGAAAAACAAATACCGGTAGTTCGTTCCGCATGCGAGCCGCCTTACACAAAAATAAGTCGGAAAATCGACCCGTTTTCATGAAGCCGACATCAACTGTGGACGGGTGCTCCGCTCGTGTCTGTTGAGTTTTGCGTACGTTCACCGGTGCACTGGGGATCAATGCTGCTTGTTTTTTCGCGCAGGCTCCATTGAATTACCTGCAGAAAAGATTCAGCATACCAACATTGCGTCCGTGCATCAGAGATGGCAACTGGTCTTCTGCCAACAAAAAATGGGTTGTTAATCAGACGGACCGCCCTCCATGATTGAGTGGTTACGATCCTCGACTATGAATCCGGAGGTCCCGGATTCAAATCCCGGCGCACACAAGTACCAGAGCCTCTTACCAGACTCGACGGTTCACTAGAAAACACCGCCACCGAAAACGCCAACCTTTTAGCGAAAAAGATTGCGGAAACTCGGCCCTCGATGACCGGGGTGCCATCTCGCCGTCGGTTCTTATAGGCGTTTTCAGATAGAAACTGCGGTTTCTATCTGAAAAAGCTGAGGATCGGGATGTATTCCATGTCTTACGGGGGTTCGATGTTAATACAGCTAGTGGGCCTGACGGAATACCTGCCCTGATTTTGCAGAGGTGTGCTGCAGAAATTGCTCCAGTTTTGTCCAAGCTCTTTAAAATGTTCCTGAAATGTGGCTTTTGCCCTCTGGTTGGAAAAAAGCGGTCATTCGCCCTATACCTAAGAAAGGCAACCGCTCCAACCCGACCAACTACCGCCCCATAGCTATCACATCAGTTCTGTCCAAGGTGATGGAACGTGTGATCAACGACAAACTGCTCACATACCTCGAGAAGAACAAAATTATTAACGCCCGTCAGTACGGATTCTGAACCGCTCATGCGGTGATCTTCTCGCGTATGTGACGCATGTTTGGGGATAGTGCCTGGAACGTTATGGTGAGATTCAAACGGTCTCACTGGACATTTCTAAGGCCTTTGATCGGGTTTGACACCGAGGACTTGTCAACAAACTGCCTTCTTACGGACTTCCCGTTTCCTAGTGTACGTGGATTACCGACTTTCTGAGGGAGAGATCGATTCAGATGGTTGTTGATGGTTTCATCATTTCCTCGCAATCAAAAAATGCTGGCGTCCCACAAGGATCGGTTCAAGCCCCCAAATGGCAAACAAACCCCAACGGCTCTGAGGGCTTTGAACCGGAGAATGGACGGTTACCTGGAGAGGGTCTCTTCTTGGGGTAAGAATAACCTCGTCGAATTTAATGTTTCAAAGACCCAATCATGTCTGATTACGTCTAAAAAGGATCGAAATGACAATCTAGTCTCCTTTAATGGAAGCAGTCTTCCCAACAAGCCCTCCATTGATATGCTTGATGTAACCTTTAGTGATCAGCTTAGGTATGGGGGCTCCATCGAAGCCAGAGTAAAGTTAGCCTCTTAGAAGCTGGGCGTATTGTACAGAGCCCACAGATACTAATGGAAGTACTTCCTTAATTGACCAGGGCATATTGTGCCCCGCAGATACTTCAATAGTACACAACTGCTGACCCTGTACAAATCGCAAGTGCGCCCCACTGTAGAATTTGGCAGCCACCTCTGGTCGGGAGTCCCAAAATATCTGAAAAAAACCCTTGACTGTGCAGAAACGGGCTGTCCGTTTGATAGATTCGCCTATCTTAACAAACGGACTGCAATATTTGGAGCACAGATGTCAGGTGGGAATGCTGTCCTTGTTTTACCGGTATTTTAATGGAAGATGCTTCGAGGAACTAGCGTCATTAATCCCTTCGGCACCGGTGCATAGTCGGGAAATACGCCAAACGCGTGCCCAACATTCGCACACGGTTGACATTTGTCACATGAGAACGGGTCGCTTCTACGACTCGTTCTTGTGTTCAACAGCTCGGCTGTGGAATGATATGCCGGCCTCTGTGTGTCCTCCATCCAACAACATGGGTCTCTTCGAGACCCAAGTTCACTCCTTCCTGTCTTCTAAAAGACCCTCCACACAGCATTCCCAAAATGATATAGGCTTTGAGGGAAATTATTTCCCTCAAGACTTATATCATCTAAGGGGATTCAGATCGGAGTCTGAGTGCATGGAAAGGCGCCTCAGTGGGGGTATCAATACCCCACGAAAACCTAAGATAGTCAGACACGTAGCAACCTCCGATCTGACAACACTTCTACCTCAACCACATTTGTAAACCTCACCTACCCTGGACCTCCTACGTACTACCGCCGCCCACTGGACCCAGGCCCTCGCATCGTCACATTTATGAGCATCCCCCGGAGTATTCATATTGGGAATTTCGCGCAAATTGGTTTTGTGCAAAATTGCACAGAATCGAAGTCATTTCTCCTCGCAAGAGACCGACAGATTGTGTTTTCTCCCCTCCTCCCACACTTTTCCGCTGATCAAGATCAGCTTCTCCCTATAGTTCGCCCGTGTGTCACATATATCTGACACACTTGATCTTTATATCTTCAGTGGGCCATGAATGTTAGAATTCGACTCCGATACCCTTTACAATACCGTGTTGTAATTGTTTATCTGAAAAGATTTTGGGTAAAATAGGGGATAAATATCAACTAATACTTCACGAGTCGATAAAGGAGTATAAATTGGTTATAAACGTCCTCCAGATTTTGGGTTCGCCAATAAAGCGTTTTTGAGTTATGAAGGTTCAAAAGTTGTGTAACTATTGCAATAATATGTGCAGAACTAATCATACAAAACACCCTAGAGGCAGTGGCGAACAGTCCGCGAAGGCGACCTTAAGACCGAAGAAGAAGAAGACCTTACGAAAAACAAACCGTATGAAGAAAAAAGAAAGAAAAAAAAACACCGCCATCTAAACATATTATTCCATAAATTTTTTCTATTTGACAAATTTTTACGCTTTAGTTTCAACCAGATTTATGACAATACACTTAATTTTCTCAATCAAGTTTTTAGCGGGATACCTACGTGGAAGTAATGCCTCCGCGTACCGCTTTCACTAAAATCTGTGAAATATTAACACCGCATTGCTAGTAATTTTTGGACATTGAAAAAAATTTCCTTTTGAAATTAGAAACATTTTTTTATGTATAATTTCTTCAAACTTTAATAAGATTCATAAGTGGAAATTACAGCAAATATCCAAGAAGAAGGGACGGATCGAAAGAGATCGCTCATTATTTTTGTCGTAAGTTAAAAATAATAATTATTTTAATAAAGTTTCATTTAATATTCTTTCCGTGTTTTATATTACTAAAAGTGTTTTCAATGGAATCATTCAAATATAATTCACTTGTTTCTTGACCTCAAAGAAAGACGAAAATCTTAATATATAAAAATCAACGTAAGTTTGTTTGTTTGTCCTAGATGTTCTCGAAAATTACTATACATGTTTTGCTAAAAATAGCACAGTTTGTTTTTATTAGTGCCGGGAAAGTTTATAAAGTAGATTGAATGAAATCCAATATGGAAAACTGTTGCTATAACGTTTTAAAATTAGTATGAAAAACATTGAACCCGTCATGTTTTATTTAGATAATCCCATAGACATAACACTCTGGTTAACCATAGATTGCGTATTCAAAAGGAGAAGGTTTTTTTGGGTAGAATATTTTCAAAGTGGGAAACAAGAGTAGGTACCTACTTAAGAACTTTATGATTTAGATATATTTTTAAAGAAATAAATCTTTGGAATGAAATAAAATATTCAAATGAATGTGTCTTTATTTGGAGATAGTTACTTTCGCTGCCAAATCAATTGTACCACCCTAATGACAAGCAAGAATTCACAACTTTAAAACTTTATTCCAAAACAAAAAAAAATCTCGAGCAAGGCCGGGTACACATCAACTAGTTATTAATAAATGAATTTAAAAATATACTTAGTATTTACCACTTTATAAATATACATTGATATCTACATGCTTCGAAAGCATCGTACGTATCAGGTAGATATGAACGTATATTCATAAAGTGGTGAATACTAAGTCAATTAAATTCATTTATATTTTTATCTCCTCATTAAATGTTTTCCTTTTTCATAATTTGACAGTTTTGTTTTCAACACTACCGCTAGGCTAAAGATAAAAGGAGAAAATGAATTAAATTTGACTGAAGATAAATTACGCATTATCTCGAATTAACTCTTATGAACGTATTATCAATCGTTTTATCAATTTATTATTGATTTAATATTTTCTACTACTGCGTAATATGCGCTAGGGATTCATTTATACAATTAGATGAGGTAGAAAAATGGTCATTTTCAAAACAAATATTCAATATACAAATTCATACCCTAACTTGAAAACTATACACAGCCTAACATTGGTCATAGGGCAATACACGCCGCTACCTACAGATGATTTTAGTACTATCGCAGGAACCGATGTAAAAACCAATTTCTTTAGTGGCACCCTTTCCATTTTCCATCACATAAATAACTCATTTTAAACCGAAAAAATGAATTTCCACCCATGCTTCGCGGGCTTAATACTAGATAAGCCCTCCATCATAGCACAAGCATCATTTCCCGGTTATTATGATGGAAGTAGAAGGCTTTCAAATATCTACAGGTAATTCGTAACCAAAAGTTGTCAACAGAAACGAGGCTAGGCGTCCACAATGGAGTGTTGAAACCAATCCTGATGTATAGTAGTGGGGTATGGAACTAGCAGAGGAAGGATGAGAAGAGATTGCATTTTTTTGTAGAAATGAGATCCTCGAGGCGTATGTGTGATCAAATTGGATCTGACCTTATTTCACGTGTCGAGATCTGGAAGCATCCGGAAAAGCAAAGCCGATGAAAGAGTATTCAATAAGATAGGGACACTTCGATAGTTTGGACATTGCTTATGAACGAAGGAGAATATATTATGCGAAAGTGAATCGTAGAAGATGTCAGGCATGCCTGAAGGAGACATGTTTAGATCAAGTTACTCAAATACTTGAGTCGGGTCATGCCTATAGTCAGAATAATAGAACAGTATGGACGAAACGATTTATAAATGTGAATGAAGCAAAGAGCGTGTTCCAAGGCATAGTTTTGTGGCAGTCCACCCTCTCTGGTTACCGCCACGGGGAAACGGTGTGATTGTTAGTTAGTTAGTTTTGTTTATTAAACGATTCATACTATTAAACAGACTGTACTCGCTACTCTGTGAAATTATCTTACAAGTAAATCAGCTACTATCCATCCGGCACAGTCTTTGTCTGTCTTTTCTTCATGCATCTCCTATAAAACAGTTTGCTTGAAGGGTGTGTTATGCTCACACACTTGACAGGGGGGTGGCATTTGTAAGGGGTAGCTTTAAACCAAAGCCTTTCTATCCCTCAACAAAGGGAGGTTTATGTCGTTGTGCAATAGACAAAATAATTCTGTTTATTATTTTAGTTAAATAATTATTTTAATAGATGTTTTATTTGTATTAGGTACTGATACTAATTATTTTTTGTAATAAAGTTATGAAGTTGTAAATTATTTTAGAGCGAAAGTGATGCCCTGTGACGACTATTACTATCTCTAAACAAAGAAACTAAGAAACATTAATTTGAAATTCTTATTTAATTCCAATTTTATTTTTCTTCCCAAAATATATCTAATTAATAAAGTTCAAAGTGTATTAATTTTAAAAATATTCCACCTAAACAAACCTTCTTCTTTTGAATAAGCAATCCGTGGCTAACCAGAGTGTTATATCTATGGGCTAACCTAAATAAAACGTGGCGGTCAATATTTTTCATATTAATTTTAAATCGTTATAGCAACAGTTTTACATATTGGATTTCAATTAAACTAAGTAACTAACCATCACGCCGTTTCCCCGCAGGGGTAGGCAGAGAGGACGGACAGTCAAACAACTCGGTCTTGGCATACACTTCTTGCTTCATTCACTTTCATACAACGTCTCATACATTCTCTTCTGTTATTCCGACTTCTGACATGGCCCGACTCAAGTATTTGATTCACTTGATCGTGACATGTCTTCCCCGGACGTCTCCGGCTTCTCCTTCCATTCACATTCGCGTCATATATTTTCCTTACACTCCTCTCTTCATCCATTCGCTCTACATGCCCAAACCATCTAAGCGTTCCTTTCTTGATCTTGCTGACTACGCTTATACCAGCCTTGCATTATTTACGAATCTCAACATTTTTCACACGATCATAAATGGTTTTACCACACATTCGTCTGAGAGATCTCATTTCTACAGCATTCTGCGTTCATTTAAACTACTCTCTAAAACTGTGTCCTTTTCAAAGTAATATTACTGATTAATGAATGGTAGGTACTGACGAATAATTTTATTAAGCTGGTGTTAAATCGGGTGTTGTGCTCAGCACAGCGTGACACGGGGCATGGTGCTGATAAATCACACCTCGCTTGATGTATTCAAAATAAACTTTGGAGGTTTCAAGAGACATGCGAATATGTCTCTTAATTAATATTGTATTTTTAGACTAAGGCTTAAGAACTTCCTTAATTTAGGTTTTAAGGATTACTTACGAGACATGCCAATTATGTTAACTTTTCTAACGAAATAAGACATTATTGTATTTTTGTTACTGTTCATGTGTACGCGCTAACTGACGCGGTTTGCTATTCACAATAATCTGTACATATGAAATGAATGTTTGCTTGTCTATCTGTTCTCGATTTTCTTAAAAATTATTCGACCAGTTACGCTGAAAATAGCACAGATTGTTCTTATTAGTGCCGGGAAGGTTTAGAGAGTAGTTTTAATGAAATCCAATATGCAAAACTGTTGCTATAACGTTTTAAAATTAGTTTGCCCATGGATGTACCACTCTAGTTAGCCACAGATTACATATTCAAAAGAAGGTTTGTTTGGGTAGAATGTTTTCAAATTGTAAAACACAAGTAGGTGCCTACTCAAGAAGTTTATTAGATATTTTAAAATAAAGTAAATGTTTGAAATGTAATAGAATTTTAAAATTAATGTTTCTTTGTTTAGAGATCGTAATAGTCGTCACAAGGCATTAATTTCGCTATCAAATCAATTATGGCACCCAAACGACAAACAGGAATTCAAAACATCATAACTTTGTTAAAAAAAAAAAAATCCCGAGCAAGGCCGGGTAGCACCAGCTAGTAATAAATATTTTTTTAAAGTATTACAAGTATTACGTTGTCTCATACTTTAACAAAATTATAATGAGTTTGTCTCCCACAACGGAATATCATGTAATTTAAAAATGTATCATATTACTTAGACCTTGCTGAGGACAGAACTTTGGAAAATACTTAATAGTACCGAAAAAATAAGACGTCGAAATGTTGATAATCTCGCCGGCCGACCGATAAGCGTGTGACATTACGGTTCATAAATGACTGGCGCGGCCATAGATATCATAGACGCGGCAGTATCCGTTACTGCCAATTGATTGAAAATTATAATGCATTATGACCTATGACGTCACGGGTATACGTTTTCCCAAGTTGACTTTGAAAGTTCATAACTTCGTCATTTTTGGAAATATCGGAAATAATTTTACTGTCATTATTATCTCTTTAAATATAATGTTTACAAAAATTGTTGGACTCTTTTCTCATTACTAACTGTAAGTAGTTCACATTTTTGAACTACTAAGCGTCTATACTAAAACTTCCTTTTTATAATCAGGTCGTCTTTTTTCTTTCCAAACTTATATTTTCTGCCAGTACTAACGTTCAAAACACTGAGCAGAAAATATCCCCAGAAGTGCAATCTATACAGAATTGAAATAAAATATCCCCAGAAGTGCAATCTATACAGAATTGAAAGAAAAGTGAGATTTGTCCTATCAATGAAAATGATATTTAAGAAAATTCAATATTTGAAAATGTTTCTAAGGGAAAAATAATTTAACTCGTACATACAATTCGAATCAATTAAGTAATTATTAAAAACAAAAAAAACTATTCAAAGCATATTTAGACACTGTATCAGTAAATATAAATAACCATTATACAGCAAGATTTAACGTCGTATATAGATAAATACCAATGAACACTTGCCGTTTAAAAGCAGCTTCGTTGATACTAAATATGTCAATATCCGAAATGATTCTGTTCGACAAGATTGCACTCCCACCGGCATGACCATTGGCAAGTTGGTCCTGCAAATTGGATGAAAAAACAGTCTTTGTTCTCGGTGACGGAGATAACCATCAACAGTGGCGTGCATAGAGTAGGCAGTAGGAAAAACTGAAAATTAATAGATTAATAATAATAAAAAAAAATTACCCCGGAGAGCACCTTTCGTACAAGTTTTCGCTAAGGGTGGGAAAGCTCCTGACTGTAGCCTTTGTTGGTTGGGATTACCTATCTACATTAAATATATAAATAAGTTCTTTATTTATGCATATTACAAGCCAATTACTAGATATATAAAATATTCTTATTTTTCCGCTAAATGCACACAAACAATATTTTGAAAGAAAGCCAATGTGATATTGTCATTATTTCGTCGGTAAAGTTGTTCTAATTAATATATGTACCAAAAGATGGCACTGTTTGCCATATTTATTAACATTGCCGAAAAGCACTGCCTTTTATACACGAATACAAACGAGTCGTCCCTTGACGCGCATTGTGCACACATCTACGTCTGAATATATAACGGAATCGAGTCAAGATTTGAATACGTCATTTTGCATACTTAGTTTCTGCCTTTGCCACGTTATAGTGATGCGATGTATTGAACTTGGCGCGTATTTTTAAAATGAGGATTGATTTTTTGCAATACATTTTAATATTATTCATATTTTTATGCGAGTAACGTAGGTTAGGCAGTGCTTATATGCCTAAATGGACGGCATGCCTCTGACTATCACAAATATATAAATTAATGCCCTTCACGATGGCCGAGTTTTCAAATCATCCACGAATCAATCCGAAGAAATGTGTACCAATGTGTACATCTCTTCTGATCTGAAGATGGATCATTCCAAGCATACCCAAGAGAAGGTCAGTGGCATAGAGCCATGGATAGTAGCTAGTAGCCATACTCCCTCAGCTATAGAAATCTCATATATTTCTTCTGAACTATCTCTAGCATGGGAGATACTTCACCTGATGTGAGTCCCAAATTACCCACCCATTCTCAAGTACACTCCTCAATAAGGAATTGAAAAATATTACGAGGAGACGGATATCTCTGAAATTGCTTGTACCGCGTAGAACAAAATCTAATGAAGTGCTACAAGCCATTACGTCTTCAGTGGTCCAAAATGACTAATAACTTCGGCTGGTAGCATTCGAATATCATATTCAACGTTTTATTATTTATTTTCGTCATTCTTTGAGGATAAGAAACAAAGCAATTCTAATTGAATGATTCCTTCGAAAATACTTTTAGTAATATAAAACACGGAAAGAATATTAAATGAAACGTTATTAAAATAATAATTTTTTTAACTTACGACAAAAATAATGAGCGATCTCTTTTGATCCGTTCCTTCTTCTTTGATGTTTTCTTTAAATTGTGCTTATTAATCGAAGCTTTTTATATTATATTTACGATGATAGAACAGCCAAGGGCTTCATTGAACCATGAAATAAAATATGACTGCATTATTACTTATTTACGACTTGCATTTAACGATCTGTAAAAATTGTTATTTCGGCGGTTGTGTTATAAATTCAATTTGACTGTGACGAGGTCATTATATTGCAACAACACTTTCTAAGCTATCACAAAGATTATTAAAGTATGTGTAAGTAGGTCCTTGAACAATTAAAACAATAATGATTGGATTAAATTATTATTATTCATTATTGCTTCCGTCTTCTTGCAACACTTTGGGAAACATTACTATGAAAACACGTAAATGCAATATGCATATATTTTATATGTCTACACAGTGAGCTTCTCCACATAAGCATTTCTTGAACGAGAAATTTAGTATTGTAAATTGAATTAAAATGTATACAATTTTATTAATAAAATCTTTCTCTATAACGGTATAATTAATAAAAAAATCGATATTTTATCAAGGATACTAATTGCAAAATTAAAGTATTTGTAACCTGCACAAATTTCTATTTTTTAGATAAATGCAGAAAACTGTCATTTGCTCACTGGATGTCATAATTTGGGGTGAGGGTGGGGGTAGGGGAGGGGTAGGGGTAGAGGTAGGGATAAGGTAAAGTTTAGGGATAAGGGTAGGGCTAGGAGTAGGGGTAGGAGTAGGGGTGGGTTTAGGGGTAGGTTTAGGGGTAGGGGTATTACAAAACAACATCAAAACCTCGGGCGATCCCGGGTACTTCAGCTAATATATATATATATATATATATATATATATATACATATATGTAAAGAAGAGCGTTAGTTGGCGGGTTTATTTTTTATATAATTCTCCAGTTTTATTCCAAGCTTATTGAAATTATACATACTTGACCTTCAAAACAAGAGGAAGGTCAGTGTCTACAAGGGATTTAGAATAACCACCCCTTTAACACCAAATAAAGCATAATTTTGGTACTTCCTGGTGAAATTTTGCACACCCGACGTTCAAAATAAAAGGAAAATTACTGGGTAGGTGTAGGGGTGGGGGTAGAGTCAGCACACCACAACCTCAAAACTCTACTCCAAACCATTCATAACCCCGGGCAACGCCGGGTTATTGGCTCTTATCGCCATATAATAATAACACATAACCAGGCGTAAAAATTAATCACAATTTAAAGTGGACTGATCACATTATTTATTTAAATAAAAAAATATTATTTTTCATTTACTCTCTTAAAACAACCAGAAATGTCCTCAGTACAAAAGATTTGATTAAGATGTACGAGCACATGGCTCTCTGCAAATCACTATTAGTTTTATTTTTCTAATTTAATGTAAATTAAATTTGATATTATTATTAAGTTCCGCAAGTATTTTAGTTCTTATTATTGTGACAGCTGTTTCGGCATTCAAGGCCATTTTCAAACATAGACTTATTTTTATGATTTTTACCCCCCCCCTATTCTAATTTAAACGGGCTATTCAAATAAATATTTATTATCGTCTATTATCTGTGGTTTTTACATTTATAATGTGTTTTCCCCGTATTTAAATTAAAATATTTCTTAATTGATTTATTTAAATGTGTTATATTGTTTTGGTAGTATTAACATACTGAGAAGTGGTGAATAAATAATTTTCCTTACTTCATTAATTAATGTTATGTTATGATCACTCATTTTAATTCAAATATACTACTATTATTAAGTTTAGGATTTTCACTTTTTTGAGTCTGTTAGGCTTGTTCCTATACTATTATTGGTTCTCTTTTAGAATTTGGTATAATCGGATGAGGCACTGCTAGTAATAATATTCTTAATTTACTCATTAGAACACAAAAAGCCATCGTCATAATTATACGAGTCCCTGTAAGAACTGGCACTAACAAAAACTTTAAAAATCTTAAAATTATGTCAATTAAACATATATACTACTACAAGAATACTACTTTACACTCATAAATACAAAAAAAACACGTAATAACAACAAACACACATTTTAGAAACACTAGATCTGAGTCAAAAACACATCCAACTCGCACAACATTTTGACAAAAAAGCTTCTTATACTATGATACCAAACTATCTAATAATATCCCACTCTCCTTTAAAAATCAAACAACAAAAATAAATTTAAAAAATCAAATAAAACGCTGGATACGTTACACAGGGAGATCTGAAATAGAAAATACATTATCACCAAATACAGACTAACACCGAAACCACTCAACTTA
The DNA here is from genome assembly GCA_022606495.2 of Halesus radiatus. NCBI lineage: Eukaryota > Metazoa > Arthropoda > Insecta > Trichoptera > Limnephilidae > Halesus > Halesus radiatus. Next base: position 54,283 of record JAHDVE020006481.1, on the reverse strand, counting down.
AAACATAAAACACCTTACCTTAAAAGAATTTAATATCATATTTTCAGCATTGGAAATCGCAGTGAGGGTATCATTATTTTTTTATTTGTTATTTTAAAACAAAAACAAAAAAGATTGTAAAACATTATTATTATTGTAGAAAGGCCACAAAAAATGTGATCATTTTAAACTGATCAATTCTTCTAAGCAACTCAATTTAACATACCCTCTTAAGATAGTCTATCATAGATTTTTCCGGGTCCTTATCATGGGATATGAAATAATACCGTACTTGTTTATTGTTTGGGAACAATAAATCAAAAGATTTACGAATTTCTAAAGGGCGAATGTCACCAGATTGTACGGAGTTATTGTACGGTGGTGGTCAGAATTATGAATCTGACAAATAATTTGGCATTTTTTTAAAGTCTCGGTGAAATAAGATTTAAGCTCATTGCCTGATTCCGGTTCTTTTTAAGGATACGTCATTGTCCTTATCCTAAGGGTTAAATACATTTTGCTTAACTGGGGTTCCGATTACGTCAATCACAATACATTTTAACAAGCGTTTGCGGTGTAATTATCACACCATTATTACAGATTATAGGTTCATCACGCAAACTTAACAAATGCAGTTAATTAATACTTGTAGTTTATTATATTTTTTTCGGACTTTTGGCATAGATACTTTACAAAAATAGCGCATTTAATTAAGTTTATTCATTTAGTAACATTATTTTGGTACATATAACTGACTAATAATGTTTAAATTCAATATTTACGATAATATCGAGTTTTTCTTTTGTTAAAACTACACATATATCGATATTTTTAAAAAATGTCATTCGCAGGATGACAGCTGTCATCCGGTAGAATCAGACCGCTTGTTAAGCCAAAGTCTTTAAGCTTAAGGATAAAGAAGAACCAAAATCAGCCCCCAGAACGACATTTGTGAACAAACTAAGATGTTAATAGTGACATTTGTAAAAAAAAGTTTGTTTTAAAATGCCCTCAGTATCGCCCTAGTGAAAGACCATCACATTCAATTTCGAAAGGTTATACTTTACCTGAAACAGCTTTAGTTTTGTTTAGTGACAAAATAAGAGTTTCCAGGGACTTCTCAATCATGAGCTTCTTCTCCACTGCCTTCAGCCTTACAAAACTTCCCAAAGTGGAGATGCCATAGTGAGACCGACTCTTGTGCATTATCAAAGAGATCATCAATTAGAATCAAAACGCTATTTAAAATGGCATCGGCCGTGACCTTTTCCCCAACTTTCCCCATCTTTATCTCCCGCCACTTCTTACCACCCTCAACCTCGAATCAAATACCAATTTGACGATGCTATAGACGGACTGGCTCCAGACAATCGGGGCCCTTGTGTGGTACTCACATATAAAGGATAGTAAGATATTACTTTCAAGTTGAATCATGTTGAACCAACGTTTTTGGCAACTTTGTAGTGTCCATAATCAGGGCAAACATGTAGAGTATAGAAAAAAATGTTTACGTGCGTATCAAAATTCGAGCCCATCGCACTTTAATTCGGTGGAATTGGTAGTCTAGGTCATTGCTTCTGAATTCGGTAGCATCAGCAGTCCAGGTGATCGCTTCTGAATTCGGTAGCATCAGCAGTCCAGGCGATCGCTTCTGAATTCGGTAGCATCAGCAGTCCAGGCGATCGCTTCTGAATTCGGTAGCATCAGCAGTCCAGGCGATCGCTTCTGAATTCGGTAGCATCAGCAGTCCAGGCGATCGCTTCTGAATTCGGTAGCATCAGCAGTCCAGACGATCGCTTCTGAATTCGGTAGCATCAGCAGTCCAGACCATTGCTTCAGAATTCGACGGCATCAGCAGTCCAGGCCAACCCTCTTGAATTCGATAGAATCAGCAGTCCAGCCCCTGAATTCGGTGGCATCAGCAGTACAGGCCATCGCTCCTGATTTCGAATTTCGTTGGGGCGTACTACATGCGGTGGATGCAGTTCGTTGACACCCATATATTATCTCTTTCTGATAAATGCATTAGCAGAAATTTTTTAAAATCTACATAAATTATTTATGACATGGGAAGTTTTATTAGATTGTTCGAGATCACATCTTTGTTTTACGTGCTACAAAGTATAAATATTGAGTATATTTTGCCAGTTAGCATCTGGCAATGCCACAGGCTATAAAATATATTTTACGGGCACGCTAAAGATGCACCTAAGTGCCCGCGAGTACCGCTCGAGTGAACTCCGCTCTAGTTCAGGGATGACCAACTCACGACAAGCGGTTAAGTTTTAATTTTTGAATGTTAGAATACTAAGAAGTTATAATTTTTCATTGTTTTGCTCACGGGCTAGGCGTGGCGAACCTTTTGTCGTCTGCTACTAGGTGCGGTGATTTTTTATTTTCGTACATTTATTCTTGTGTTTGCAAACAGGATGCAAGAGGAAACCCTGGCTTGCCAAACATATTTTTTATACCCCGGGGTAAGTTACAAGTATTAAAAACTCTTTATTTGTTATTACAGTGTCGACTTTTTTAAAAGACCTTGGCCCGATTCCATTTCTTTTTAAGGATAATATATTGTCCTTATCATTAGGTTTAAAGACTTTTTGCTTAATTGCGGTTCCGGTTCTCTCGGATGACGGCTATGAAATTCTTTGAATATATCGATATTTTCTTTTTTTCTTTTAACAATATGTATAATGTCGAAATGTCAGAAAACACAGATTTGATAACTGTTTTTTATTTTATTTTTATAAAATACATTTTCATAATACTGGGAAAATTAAACCACAAATTCCTTCAAACATGAATTGTCATTTAAATGGAATAGGAGTAGCAGTTGACACTTCCTTTACGGTGCCAAATTATAACGCGCTGCCCGGTGCAGGACTCCGAGTTACCCCTTACAAATTCATGACAATATTGCTTTTTAAGACAAAAGTAATAATACAATCTATCAACAGTTGTTAATTATGGTTGATTATACTGCAAATACATCTTAGGGTTATAAAATAATATTAAATATTGATACGTAAGGAGCAAAAATGTTGGCTCAGGTAACCGAGTGTCTGGTACCGTAAGGGGACAGTTAAATAAAATATCTTTACCCTAAGGATTATGACAACGCCTTAACCTTAAAATGTACCTGAATCAAGCCTCTGGATATATTAACAAATAAACATGATGAACTTCGTTGTGGAGCAGTAAGCTCCTTGTCTCTGAACCCGGTGATCGATTTCATTCTGCCTCGCAACATTACAAACCTTAAAAAAGCAATATTTCACTGGCTTTCACTGGAACCCTTGTGCTGCATCTAAAAAAAAAACGATTTAACACACTGAAGAAAAAGGTTCGCCGTCACTTAACCATCTGTGCAATTATACCCACAATTTTAATTTTAATAAAACCTTCATATGTAATTCATTATTACTCTACACTAAATTAAAAACTGCAAATCATACTTTAATATTTTATACTTTAAACTTTTATAATTTTTACTTTAAACTTTTACACCTTATATGTAATTCATTATTACTCTACACTAAATTAAAAACTGCAAATCATACTTTAAACTTTTATAATTTTTACTTTAAACTTTTGCACCATATATGTAATTCATTATTACTCTACACTAAATTAAAAACTGCAAATCATACTTTAATATTTTATACTTTAAACTTTTATAATTTTTACTTTAAACTTTTACACCTTATATGTAATTCATTATTACTCTACACTAAATTAAAAACTGCAAATCATACTTTAATATTTTATACTTTAAACTTTTATAATTTTTACTTTAAACTTTTACACCTTATGTGTAATTCATTATTACTCTACACTAATTAAAAAAAATTCATATCATACTTTAGAAAAAAAACAAGTCAATTTTTTAAATTTACTTTATGAATTATTTTATATTCTTTCATGTATATGTGTATTAATATGAACTAAACTTATCAATTTAACTCTCCTAAAACGGGATTTGTTCCTAGTTGGACAGTCAAAGCCTTCTTAAATATTTTCGTTAAATAACGTGTGTTGCAAATAAATATTATTATTATTATTGATGGGATGAGGAAATACCTTCCACAATTAATTTGATAAATCCGCGTGTGTTGCCAATGGACTGTACATTTAATCAATGGGTATATGCTATCCATTCAAAATGTATCCCTGTGCGCTAATGTCTCAAAAGAATAATATAATACCTCTGGGAAAATATTATCTTTTTATCAGAAAAGAAAATATTTTCTTTTTATTTAAATAAAATATTTTAACCGGAAAAATAAATATAATGTAAGTACCTAATAATAGATATTATTTGGATAATGCTGATTTCAAAATCCGTTAACAAAATATGGAAAAAAATTTCCATGGGAATCAAAGGAATATTATTTTTACTCGTAGAAAAATGACGATTAAGTTAAACTGAAGAGTAATGCTTAGGTTAAATATTAATTTTCAAGTATGAGGAAATCCACCAGTTCCGAAATGTAACAAGTGTAATGTTTTATGAAAGACAGTGAATATTATTATTTAGATTTATACGTTTTTAAATTTTTTGCCAATTCCACATTATATATAACAAGTCCATATCACTAACGCACTAAATAAGAAATATCTCAATTATTTTAGATCCAAACTGTAGCAACTACAGTTTTTTTTTGTATTTGTTGGGCGTTAGCTGTGTAACAATTTCTAGACATTTTTTTTTATATGAATACCGCATAAGAGTCCCAACTGTTCCCAACCGTCTGGAGCCAGTGATACTATGGCATCGCCAATTGGGGAATGTTGCGAGGGAGAAGATATTGGGAAGGGGAAGGAGAAGGGGAAAAGGAAGGTGGGGAAATACCTGGCTATTTAGATATGATCACCAAACATGGCTAAAAGACATTTCAAGCAACGTTTCAATTATGAACGGTGGTCTTTCACCAGGGCGATACTAATAGTATCTTCCATTCATGAACGTGCTCAAATATACTGTATATTATTTTTAAAATGAATTAATTGTGAAACAGCACAAATTAATTAAATGAAATTTACTAGTTTGAAGAGTTTTATCCACTATGTAGATTTGTTAGTCAATTTTATTTATTTGACACCTGTTTCGACACATCCTCACTCACCTTTAAATCACCTTTGTTAACCATGTTTCCTTGTTGTATTGAATAAATATAATAATACATGTGAGCCAACCTATCTCAACACAGGATATCCCCAGTGAAACAGGCACAGTATTCAAAAATAGGTTAACAAATTTTCCATAGACATACTAATTAAAAAAAAATTATAAAAATTGTTTCAGGTTACGCTGTCACCTTGCAGAGATTTAAAAAAAAATCTAATTTAATAATGTTATTATTAAGTTCTGCAAGCATTTTAAGTTTTTATCATTGTGACAGCTGTTTCAGCGTTCAAGGCCATGTTCAAACTGCGGTTAATCCACACTGTGACGACTTATTTATATGATTTTTTTCACTCCCACCCCATTTTAATTTGGGCGGGTTTTTTAAAATAATGATTTATTATCGGTACAACCGATTTAGTTAGAAAAAAATTGAAATTCTGAATTCTGTAAGTTTTTCACAATTATAATGTGTTTCCTCGTATTTAACTGATAATGTTTTTTTATTTGATTTATTTAAATGTGTTATATTGTTTTGATAATATGAACATACTGAGAAGCGGTGAATATAAAATTTTCGTTACTTTGTTAATTAATGTTATATTACGATCATTCACTCGTTTATTAATATATAATTGTTCAGGTAAATTTTATCTAAGACCCTTTATTTCTATACTCGTATGTAAGGGTTTAGGCTTATTGTTGTCAAGCGGGACGTGATTATCTACTTGGTAGAGATGCTAAATAATTTAAAGGAATAGAGGAAATAGAATATGAAGCATAATATAAGATACAGAAAGAGAAGAAAAAAGAAAAAAATAGTTAACATTTCTAATAACACCACAAGTTAAAATAAACATAAACATAATATGACATATAGACAAAGAAGAAAAAAATAAATCATGCTACAGTATTTTCCATGACGTGATAGAAGATGGCCAATTTTCTTTTTAAAATATGCTAGGCTGCTAATAAAGATGTCTATATCGTCACATTCCACAATATATCATTGTACAATCTACTCATTCGAGATATTGGAATGAAATGGGAAATATTGTTAATAAATACCCAATGATAGAACGTTTTATGACTCCTTAAATAGCGAACTTTGATGATATCAACACATCGTGAGCATTCAACGAAAAGTGGCCAAGTCAAAACTTCTGTCCATTGGAAAATAAAAACTGAAGTTCTTTACAATGACCCAAACTCACAGCTTAAGGAAAATAACCTTTCAATAACAAATATCCTAATTGCAAAACTATGAGCTTGCATCCATGCAAAAATCCTCAATCGCCATCTGCCAACAAAGAAGGACTTTGACTTAGCGACTTACGTAATATAATTTTTTGAAATTGTTCGAATTTCAAATTCCAACGAGTTCACAGAATTCCAAAAGTGTTGGCGATTCGAAACTTTAATATGAGATTGCCTTCACATGGTTGGGTCTGTCCCTAGGGGTGGGATTATATGTGTAGGGGTGTAGAACACCCCTCATCGATATTCCAAAATCGATACTTTCATATCATGACCTACCACAAAACGTCCAACACGGAAATGACCCAATCAAAATTAGAAGGTCATAAAATTTTTATTACTTTAAAACAAATAGCGTCATTATCCATTAAATGAATTTTTTCCAGAAACCGAACATTAGCTGTGTGCACTGAAGGAGTAAACTGAGCGAAGTGTGATTTGAGCGTGTGCGTTTTCCGAAGAAAGTTAATTTTATCCTTACTTCTACTAAAAACTGTAATACCTTTTCATTTTCATAATTATATATTGTCACAATTTACTTATATTATTTATCATCAGCAGTGGAAAATTTATAATTGGCATGATTTATTGTTTTTATTATAATATATATAAATTGTGGATTTGCTGTTAATTTTCCCAGAAATAAATAAAATAAAATAAACCACAGTTCTTTCTTCGATTTAACAGTTTCATCGGTCTGTCGTTCCTTTGGAGCAACAAGGGTCTATCTGACATTTTGGCCAAAATTGACTTTTTTGCATAAAAATTCTTCCCTTTTTTATCTTTTGATCTTGACAATATTCTCGCTTGACATTCAATTTCTAATAGATTAGCTGTTTTTTTGGGGTAAACTTTGAATTGCAAAGAGATAGCTTGATTTTATCTCTTTCTAGAACTGTTAACATCATATGTCTGACCATAATCGAAAATACGATAGCGCAAGTTAACTCTACGTTTTTTGATGTTTCGTGACAAATATGGCACTACGTGACCCTAGGAGGTTAAAACCCTATCTAAAATAGTGTAACTTATGTGCAAGTTCGCAGATAATTATGCGACAAAGTTCAATTTAAAACACTTTACAGAACAACAAGGCTACATTTGCAAATTTACGGGCAACTTGTTCTATCTGCCATAGATACGATTATAATATTTTTAGAGCAACATGGTTTCATTTGCCTCGTGCTTATAAATTTCCCTGGAACAACGAGACAACAAACAACATCTACCATTTGCATCAGATGAGAAGAAAAAAAATACATTTACGAAAAAATGAATATACGGAAACTATTGTAATAGAATTTTCTTTACATTTAAGATCATTTTATCCAAAAATGTGGCATTTACCCAAAAAACTAAGTAACAAAATTTATTTGAACTCTGTTGCTCTGAGTTTAGTTGACTTTCAAAGAAACAATGTCCAACAATATTAGTTTTTTGGCTGCAAACTGAAATCTTTTTGCATTGATTGTTCTTAAACATAAAGAAAATTCAATTATAACATGTTTTCATGTTCACTTTTTCATAAATGTTAATTTTTATTGGTTTATTTGTGTTTCACGCTGTGAAGTTTCAAGCCAAGGGCAGATGGAACCATGTTGCTCTAAGGGAACACTACCTCTAGGATAAGGTTAAATATAAATTGATGACCACCATTTTCTTTCAAAACCCACGTATAGATCGCCTTCTAGGTTTTATCTGTTCAGTAGCTGTATTTTATATGATTCTAAGTGATATGTCTTTTCATTTATTTAGTCATAATGTGTTTTTGTAATTGATTACGCGTGTTTTTTTATGTTACGTGGGTGAAAACTGAATTGCACGTGAGTAATTCAACCTTTATGAGGCATTGGTAATAAATAACTGGTGATCTGATATTTTCACCTTATTTTTCGGAGAAATTTGCGTTACTTTAAAAATGAATGACAGTACCTACGCGGCGATTTCAACACTGAGGTAGATTTTTAGGCTTGTAAAAACCATTAAAAAAATATATTTGTACTTGAAAAATATGACAAATCGCGGTATTTTGCCGAAAATTGCGAAATTCGCGTAAAAATGTTCACGTTATGAAAAACACGAAATTTTCGGGTGTCTAGGAATTACGTGTTTTAAAAGTTTTTTTTTTCAGTGCATTGTGAAATTTATTGGAAGTATTGTCATTTGAGTATCTATTTTTAGTAACTTCTAATAAGGCACTTATATATATTTTTTTTAAATTAGTCGTGGCACTTAAAGCCTTCTGTAAATTCGATACTAAATTAGCTATGACTATAATTTCGTAGGAAGTTCATTGAAAAAAATACCTATAAAGCCTTTTATTACCTTTAAATACCTATAAATTATTTTTTAATGTTTCCTAATAGTTAGTGTTTTTATTTAATAAAAACCATATATCATTGTTCATCATTTTTGGCACTTGTGCTTTATATATTTCAGGTATTCAATTATTGGTTTATGTCATAGTTATAGCTTTTAATAGAAATATATATATATATATAACAAAAGGTAAGCCAAGAAAGAAAGAAAGAAAGAAAGAAAGAAAGAAAGAAAGAAAGAAAGAAAGAAAAGTACCTTTGACCTCTCTAGCCGGACTATCTCGACCCATTGCCTTGCACTGCATTTAGAGGGATGGATTCATACGTCCGTCACTCCTGGACATACTGCCCCCTGATTCCTACCTACCCTTCATACTTTTTTTTATTTTCCAGAACTTTCTCTCCTTCCTTTCCTTAAAAAAACACTTCACACGACATCCCCAAAAATGACATAGGCTCTGAAGGAAATTATTTTCCCCGAAGTCTCCTGTGTGGAGTTAATGTAAAAGAATGCTGTTTCTCAGTGCCGCAAGTGTATAAAACATACACCAAAAACACATAATTCTAAGTGGGCGTTGTTTAGGTCAACTTTAATTGTGCGACGTATAATAAAATATATTGAGTGATTTAAAAAATATGTATGACCAATAAATGTCAACAATATTAGGTAAATAAGGTCGCAATTTGTAACCAATTGAGGTCTACTTCAGTGGATTATATGTCAAAGGGTAGCGTGTTCACAAATTGTCCGCAAATAACAGTTCCATGTTTGTGGAGAAGAAAAACAAGGCTTATGTTATTGTGTAGAATTGGGGACACCTTTGTGTATCATCTTTACTACTATAATGGTGTTATTGCATGTAATCGTATCAAGTGACACTCGAAATTAACCCTTTCGTAGCGAACGTATATTTGAAAATACGTAGATTTCAGATTTTTTTCCTCCCTATATAAAACGATGAAATTTTAGTCGTTTTTCATTTGCTTACACCACTGGCTTTGCGGTCTATTTTTCTTAATGGATTTTAGCTACTCGTTCAGGCGGTAGCCATGTTTATATTTTAAAATTGTGTTTTTGTTTTTAATATCGAATTTCTCGCAATTTGAATATAACTCGAGTTTTGAAGGTCTGTTTTTATTCTTTCATTTTTATCGTTTATAAGAATGTCGTTTTTTTTGTATACAGTGCCATGTCATTTTTCAGGACCCGTCACTCTGCAGGTTCCTAACGCAAGTAATTAAGTGCTTAATATGTCATTTTTCAGGACACGTCACTCTGCAGGTTGCTAACGCAAGTAATTCAGTGCTTAATATGTTATTTTTCAGGACACGTCACTCTGCAGGTTGCTAACGCAAGTAATTCAGTGCTTAATATGTCATTTTTCAGGACACGTCACTTTGCAGATTGCTAACGCAAGTAATTTAACAAGTAATTTGTTTGTATATTGTATATTGCCCCGGATAAGCAGAGGTCCTGGGTTCGAGTCCCAGATGATTTTTTCCGGTTTTATGTTTCATTTAGGTTATGTTAATATTATTTTCTTCAATGATTAAATACATATGTATTAAAATCTTTGCAACTCTTTTTTAAAGATGGTTAAAAATATATGTTTTTCGTGATACATCAACACATGTTCATCAACAATCATATTCTAGCTACCTCGTGAAGGGAATTCATTGTAATATTATTCGACATTTCTCCTTTTTTGATTAAAATGAAAAGAAAATAAAAATGTCTAATGCAAAGTCGTGGGTAAAAGATACAACTGTAACACAAGTTTTAATTGTGATGAAAAGCAGGGAAAGTTGAGACTATGGAATCTCCAATTGGGGTATGTTGTGAGACTGATGGCAGGGGGGCATTTCAAGCAACGCCATTTCAAGGAAAGCCATTTCAAGCAACGTTTCGATTCTGAATGGTGGTCTTTCACCAGGGCGATACTGAGAGAATCTTCAACAATGGAACGTGTCGCAAATATCGTCCGTCATTTTATGTTTATTATTACTTCAAATTCGAAACTAGTCAAAGAAAAAAAAGAAAATAGAATATAATGCTACAATACAGAAAGTGAAGAAAAGAGAAATTTAAAAAGTAAAATTTGTTACAACATTTCTAAACACGCCATAAAGTGAAATAAACACAAAACATATTATAAGACATATAATGAGAAGAAATAAATGATTAGGGTAATTCTAATAACACAAGTATTTTCCATGACGTGATAGATGATGGCAATTTTAGTTTTTCAAAATATGCGAGGTGTTAAGAGACGTATCTGACTTACTTAACCAGTGACTTTTGACCACATTTGGAGTAAAAAAGTGTAATTGAAATTTTGGTTTCCGGCGGACATTTTAAGTAGATTTTTTTTATACAACCAAGCAAATAATTTCGCATTTCCTCACTGATCACTCAGTCGACTACCGCCCGAACCTTGGCCCAACCTGTCAAATACATACTGATTTGTTTTGTTTGCTATGCTCAATAATCAATGTTTTTTATTATATTTCACCTGTAAACAACCAACTTTATTAGTATGAGGAAGGCTTGTAACGGCTAAATCCCTCAATAGATGGCGTCGAGACAAATTATGTCTACATTTTATTGGTGAAAAATGTTTTGACTTATAATAATTATTCAAAATTTAAATATTTATTATTTATTACTAATAAAGTTGGTTGTTTACAGGTGAAATATAATAAAAAAAACAGTAATTATTGAATGAAACACTAGTATATATTGATTAACTTGGCGGTTTTGCGATAAGCCGACGTAGCTCAAACGGTAGAGCTTCTGACCGGCAATCAGAAGGGTGCAGGTTCGAGTCCTGTCGGCGACATTTATCTGTCCTCGGAAGGTTTTTTCAATTTGGATGAGTGTTTCAGGCTAATAATTATTGTTTATAAAAATAAATAAATATGTGTCTGAAAACCGAAATTTCATCTACGTTTTTTTACTCCAAATAAGATTAGGAATCATATACTTAAATGTAATAGTTTTTGTCATTAAAATGTTTAACTCCTATCAAAATTCTGAATTCCTAAGAAAAATCAATAAACATCAACACAGACATAACCACTCTACCAGAAGAAGAAATCAAATGAGACTTCCTTTTCAAAAGAAAACAAAATCGCAAAACTCATTACTATATAGAGCCATGAAGATTTTCCAAGAAATACCGGCCAATGTAAAAGAAGGGGAAAATCTTTTAAATTTAAGAAGGAAGTAACGAAATACGTGAAGTGCAATTTTTAAACATAAAGTTGTAATTTTTAATTGCAAATCGAGACTTAAATTGCAAAAAAATTGTCTGTAGATATTATTTTCATACCACATTAGAACACATGAAACCAATGAACAGATGTTCTTTTTTATCTTAAATAAATAAATCACTGGTGTAGTAACGGTAAGTCTGGCACATCTTTTAATACCCCGCATGATAGATTTTTTCCTAGTTTAAATTATGTAGGTAAGTATATCATCAATTTTATGTAATTTCTCAACACATGTAATATATTGGTATACAACCGTTTTATGAAGACTACGAAAAAAATACTTAAAAAAAAACCTAATAAAACAATTAAAAAAAAATAACAAGGCTTCTCCCATATATAATATGGGTGGTCGCTCATAGATGCTTTAAAAGATAAGACACAAGACATTAGGGTAGGTAGCTCACACAGCGGGCCAGCTAAGGGATGGTAGCGGGAAGCACCCCCTCCGTCGTTAAACTTACAACACGATATTCCTCCAACGTTGTGGACATTTAGTACTCAAATTGCGCACGCGACCAGCGGTTGTAGACTATCAGACTTCCCAGAGAGGAATTGGGGTAGTTGGGGTATAATATTTCCTTTTAATTGCTCTCTATCTGAGAGATACGACAGGGGTAGGGGAGAGCTAACTAACTAACTAACTAACTAACTAACTAACTAACTAACCATTACGCCGTTTCTCCACAGGGGTAGGCAGAGAGGACGGACCGCCAAACGACTCGATCTTGGCATACACTTCTTGATTTATTCACTTTTATACAACGTCTCATACATTCTCTTCTATTATTCCGACTTCTGACATGGCCCGACTCAAGTATTTGATTCATTTGATCGTGCCATGTCTTCCTCGGACGTCCCCGGCTTCTTCTTCCATTCACATTCGCGTCATATATTGTCCTTACACTCCTCTCTTCGTTAATTCGCTCTACATACCCAAACCATCTAAGCGTCCCTTTCTTAATCTTGCTCACTACGCTTTCATCAGCCTGGAGATTTATTAATAAGGTATTGTCGTAGGTATGTCCTCCTATTTTTCTTCAAAAGATGTAACATTATTTTGTGGAGTCGTATTTATTAAATTAGTAACAATTACTTTGTTTAAAACCACTACATTTAATATGATAACACTCCTATTTACATATTAAATACAGTGGTTTTAAATAAAATTGTTATTAAATTAATAAATTGTTATTTATTTATGTTTTATTTTATATAAACCCTTTAGGAGCTTTTACATATTTTACGATAAAAAATAAATTATAATAATGAAACTGATATATAATATATTTTAGCAGGTACATCGATAGTTTTGACCGTACTCACAAAATACAACAAAACGTATTTAAAATGTGAGTGTTCTAACTGCTCTCAACCGTCTGGAGTCAGTGAGGCTATGATATTTGGTATGTTGAGGAAGGTGGAGAAGTACCTGGCTATTCAAATCTGATAACCGAACATGGCTAAAGCCATTTCAAGCAACATTTAGATTCTGAACGCTGGTCTTTCACCAGGGCGATACTGAAAGTATCTTTCACTCTGGAACGTTCCGCAAATATGTTATGAATTTACTTGTGCACCCCAGGATTTGAACCCGCGACCTCCAGATTCGTAGCTAAGGATCGTTACCACTCAACTACGGAGACCGCCATGTTATGTTTATAATTACTTCAAATTTCAATTTTTTAGAAGCGTCACTTTCTTGTAACACTTTCAGAAAACATTATTATGTAAACGTGTAATCGCAATATGTACACTCTGCTTCTCTACACAAGAATTGCTTAAAAGAGAAGTGCAGTATTTATAATGTATTCAATTTCAATAATAAAAACAATAAATTAAAAACATATATACTCGTACATACCTATCTAAAAACAATAAATAGGCTTAAGCAATTCAAAATGCTGTTTCTCAGTGACGTTTCGCAAGGACATCGTTGTGGGAAGTGTATACATATGCATCAATACACATAATACTTATGCGTGTTGTTTGGGTTGTCTCTAATTGGTTGACCTTTAGTATACTTAATTGATTGTCAGTACCACCGACTCAAATACATAATGTTAACATCTGATTCATCCACGTTATGCTAAAATCTTATATTAATAATATTTTTTCAGAAATACAAAGGTAAGGTAACCTATTTTCTATTTATTAGACTTAAACTACGATTAAATTCTAATGCTGGGTTACACGTAGCCAGTGGCAAGGACAGTGGTAAGTGGTAACTAAATCACTGTCCGGAGAGAAGCGATGAGTGCCGTCCACACGTGCAAATTAAGTAAGTGATTTAGTAAATTCTTGTATTTGTAGTAAAACTCGATTGTATGCATGTCCAAACAGCGCGATAATAGCCCCCACCCAACTACAAGGATGCGCGCGCAGTGTACTTAATCGAAAAAATAGGAAATATTCTATTCCAGTTAACTAAATTGCTACTTAACGGTTATTTTTTATGTGAATACCGCACAAGAGCCCCAACTGCTCCCAACCGTCTGGAGCCAGTGAAACTATGGCATCCTCAATTGGGGAATGTTGCGAGGCTGATGGTAGTGAGGAGGGGAAGGAAAAGGAAAGACGAAGATGGGGAAATACCTGGCTATTCAGATCTGGTCACCAAACACGGCTAAAAGCCATTTCAAGCAACGTTTCAATTCTCAATGGTGGTCTTTCACCAGGGCGATACTGAGATTATCTTTCACTCTGGAATGTGCGCAAATATACCATATATTATTTTTAATTAATTAATTGTAAAACAACACAAATTAATTAAATAAAATTTACTTGCGTGCGCCGGGATTTGAACCCGCGGCCTTCGGATTCATAGTCGAGAGCCTTACCCCTCGACCATAAAAATCATGATTTTTGAGAAAATTATTTTTACTCTCTTCCTGAATCTGTTTTTCAGAAATTCTCGCAACCAGTAAGTTGCGTCGAGCAATGGTATGGTTCATATAACTGAATTTTAAAGGTTGTTTCAACTACCTAACGTAAAATAGAAAGAGAAAAATCACTGGAATATTGTACTTTTTTTTTTTGTAAAAAATAAGTGTATACATATATTTTATATTCTAATTTCGAGTGTTCAATATGAAATCTACTTGTTGAAAATCGAACGAAGACAGGTAGTTAAGTTTGTTACGAATAAACTAATTCCTACTCTTCAAACCGAAATGAAACTCAGGCGAAACTGAATAGTAACTACTAGCTACTAATTAATTAAAAAAATACCAATTATGTAATTAAGATCTCGAAAAACTTCCAAATAAATCCACCTCTGCGCTAACTATTAATTACCCCAGCTGTTATTATAAGAGACAATTTCGCCCCTTCCCCCATTTAGGTGGAAAGTTGGTACTTATTCAAACACCCGCCAATGACAAGCGCCCTTCTTCCTTTTTCAATTATCTATGGAATTCGAGGCCTAGCCATATTGTGTTCTTTATTCAAGTGGTATTTTCTCAAATAAAACAAACGGGCTGTCGAGTTTGCTATGTAAATAATAATCATATTATGGGGTCAGTTGTTATTTTTTTTCGTTTTCTCTGTACAAAGAGGAATTAAAACGTGGCTTGCATTGTATATACTTTATAGAAATAAAAAAAGAAATTAGATTTGTTTTAAAGGTAAAGTAGTAATTTAAGTTTCATATTTACACAATGTAATAAAAACTAAATGGATACGGCATACTACGAAAAACTTTTAAAAACAATATTTTAACTACTGCTACTACCATGATTACAAGATGAAAATGTTATTTGTGCAATGATGGAGGATTTAGCTAGCAGAGAATTTATTCCGTGACACCTTGGAGCCCAATGCTTTGGACCGCTCGACCAATTAGACATAGCTTCAAAATACACTTCACGACACAGAGTTTAACCTTTACGTACCTGACGGTAATTTTTTTAGTAGGATGCGAAAGAGGGGTCACTAGGGTCCCCTCATAGAATATTATAAAAATAAATTCCTTTTGCCCTTTCCAGTAACACTCAGATACCGTTTTAACCAAACATCGCTCATTTTCGTTCAGCAATCAAATATTCTATAATGCAAAACGCTAAAAAGAGAGAAAGCGAGTGTCACTCAAATATAGTATTGTAGTCCTTTCCATTAAAATGCACCATTTACGACCACATTTGCGCCTTGTTTGCGGCGAGGATTTTTCGGAAGTATTCGTGATATGAACGGTGAAATCGTGCATCATGGCGGGAGGAGAGAGTAATTTCGTCAAAATTTGATAAGTATTATTAAATATCTTAAAGAAACATGAACGGAACAAAATATGTTTTAAATGTAAATCCAATACCGAATAGTTTTTTCAGGGTTATCTAAATTATAGAGTAAGTGATGCATAAAAAAAGTTAGATATAGCACAAAACTCTTCTTTGGGGTAAGTGTATTACCCCCCCCCTCCCCCCTTCGGAACGGGAGTGTTAAAACAACATAGAAACTATCATTTTCTAAGTGGTTACTATTTACTTGCAAAATGCTTCAACTATCAAAGAACAAACACGCTTTTAAATTAGGAAATACAGTATTTGAAATTCGAAGGAGGGGCCATAGATAAGTAGAATTATAATCGAGTTAGTTTAAACTTGACAGAGACGAATTAAATCTACGTTCACATCCCTAATTGGTATTTTGTATTTTTCGTACCCTTCCGTTATAGGGATGCATTAAATATGGTAGATTTCTTAAGGGAATAGAATTAGCTCTAAAGCAATTAGATTTTGAATGGGGATATATTATGTTTATGAACTCCTTAGCTCAAATAGATAAGTACTTGTTTTTTTAATATAATTACCGCATAAGTGTCTCAATTGTCCGGAGCCAGTGAGACTATGGTATCCCTAATTTGGGCATAAGGTTGGGAAGAACCTGTTTCTTCAGATCTGATAACCAAGGGCTAAAATTATTACAAGGAACGCGAACGTGTACCTTCTGAATGAATAAATTTTTCCATGGTGATCCTATCCAGTACATTTGTATCAACCACACCGAAGAATCTCTCAAATATGCTATTGATTAATTTAAGGAACTTAAACAGTATTTATACTAATATAATATAGAGAAGAGTATGAAAAAAATTACCAATTATTAATCATCACAGGTAGGTTGATTTTGATATATAAAATTAACTAATTATTAATTTGTTTTCTCTGCGTTTGTTTGGACCAAAATATTGTTGCAATGAATAATTAACTTGCCAATGGGGTATAGTCTAGTGTATTGCTTCTAAGACAATTAAAATACATAAGAAGGTGTCTCCCAATAGATCCTGCTAAGGCTCTCGTAAATGCTCTTGTAGTCTCCAGATTGAACTACTGACCCTCCACACGGCATCCTCGATGACATAGGCCCTTTAATTTTAGGAAATTATTTTTCTTAGGGCCTCCCGTGTAGAGTTATGTAAAAAACTGCAATTGTTTGTATGCTGGCCTGCCTGATGTACAATGGTTTCTTTGTTCTATAATTGTTATCGCTGATTCGTTCAATGAGATTTTGCAAGTGGAGTGAGAAAAACAACTCGAGCGATGTTAGTAAAAAATAAAAAGTACTAGCTGTCAAAAGTTTATTTATATTACTTCGTTACTCTGGTTTCGATGACATCACCTACCAACAGGATTAGTCACTCTTCCCGGAGTTTTTTTCAGTCATTGACTAAGAGAACATTTTCCTTTAAGGCGGCTCCCCTACGAGATCGATATACGAGTATAAACCAGAGGCAGCAAAAATGCGGGTAATGTTGCGCGATGTCTCGATGCATGAACTCGCCTACGGGTCTGCAGATGTCAGAATATTTGCAGCCATTAAACTGTCGATATTGAAGATTTCTATTTTATCGTCCCACAATTACAATACCGTCGAGTTAGTCAAGTGACGCGAGATTGTGGAATTTTACATTTATTCACAATGTTTTTGTGATAATAAAGTGCCCAATTAATAAATTCGTAAGAATTTTTTGAAGCGCATTCTTACGAAAGGAAATTTTATTAAAAGTTCCTTAAGCGACCTCGGCAGTGAGGCGATAATATCGAGAAGAGATTGAAACCTCGTACCGCTTACTGTACACTGGAAGTACGCTCCCGCGCCGTGTAAGGGCATCAATAAAAATATATTATGGTTATATGGTTAAATACGGTGTACGTTGATTTCTTACCGGTCCATGAGTGAACCCCTAAATATAAATGAATGTATATATGTCGTTCTCCGTATATTAAAATTCTTATTACAGGGCGAAAGCATTCGAGTTTCCTGCACTTTATAGCTATAACGACTTCCCGTTCATTCCTCATGAACTGCATTATGACTTCGATAGTCATTAAAGTTCCCAAGTCCTCTACCAGCCTCCATATTGTTGACCATTACACAATAAATAACATAATTTACACGACAATGACTACATTAAGATGTGATTAAGGGTACCTAGTGAAATTTTTGATTTTGAAAGCATTTTGCATTCTACGGAATTATAAATTTAATATTTCCTCAACGGAGTGCTGATACCAACTGTGATGTATGGCAATGAGCCATGTAATTGACAGAGGAAGAATGAAAACATACCGAATGCTCTATAAATGAGATCTCTTATTCAAATGTGTTGTAAAACGATGTATGATCGTGTGAAAAATCTTGAAATTAGCAATCAATGCAAGGTTGATGCAAGTGTAATGAGTAAGAATAAGAGAGGAACGCTTAGATAATTTGGGCGTGTAGAACGAATGAACTCAGAAAGAGTTGTAACGAGAATGTATGACGCGAATGAGAATGGAACTAGGGGCAGGGGTAGGGGTAGGTGTAGGGGTTGGGGTAGGGGTCATTACAACTTCAAAACTTTACTCCAAACCTTTCCTAACCCCGGGAAACGCCGGATACATCACTTAGTATATTATATTTCCGACACGTTTCAGAATATAAAATACTCTCAGTATCGCTCTGGTGAAATGCCAGCCATCATAATCGAAACATTGCTTGAAATGGTTTTAGCCGTGTTTAGTGTCCGGATCTGATTAGCCAGGTATCTACTTCGCAATCTTCCCTCTCTCATCTCCTTTGCCTTCTACTCCTTTCAGTCTCACGACATACCCCAAATGGGGATGCCGTAGACCAACTGGTTCCAGGTTGTGCGGTATTCACATAAATTTGAAGAAAGTGTGGCAATGAGTCAATACCATTATTTTTAATTATAATTTGTAACACGGTTTCACAACCTTTCTTAGTAAATTGTTTTATGGAGTAAATATTATTTTTACGTTCTTCGCTATATAATTTTTTTTAATGCTCCATTACGTAAAATGATTTGCCCTAGAGACGGTTTTGAAAAAAAATCTCTCAGGAACATAATTATGTAAATATTTTTCTTGAATTTAATGTAATGAAAATAAACACGATAAAACGTTTCCAAGGGAAAATATTTTTGCTCTAAATCAACTAACTGATCTGGTAATAAAAACAAAAATATTTCGATTAATATTTTTCTTTACATTAGAAATCTCCATATTTGCATTTCCTTGCTCAATCTATCTCTTTATCTCTTATATTATATATGAATATCTTTTAAAAATTATGATTATTTTAACTTGTATTTATTACACGAAATTTAGCTATTTAAAAAACGACGATTTTTAGTAATATTCGCTTTTTCGTTAATACGTCGTGACGACTTATTCATACGATTACGTTTACCCCGACCCAATTTCAATTTTTAAGGTGCATAAAATGAAATCATTATAAATTCCGTGTTTAACTAATTAACAAAACATTGCGCTTAATGTGGGGAAAACAGATTCCAAATATAAGTACCTCACAGAATGGAAAATCCATCATCACAATTGGTTTTTCATCAAATCGTTTTCATCGGTAATAAATCATTTTAGGCACCATAGAATTTGAAATTGGGTAGGGGTAAATAGAATCAAATAAATGAGTCACCCCAACGTGGCCTAACCATAGTTTGAAAACCTTGCCTTGAACACCGAAGCAGCTGTCACAATAATAAAAAAAAAACTAAAATACTTGCAGAACTTAATAATAACATTATTAAATTTGATTAACATTAAATTAAAAAAAAATCATACCTATAATTTATTACCATTCATGTGAAATAACTGCGTAACAATTTCTACACATTTTGTTTTGTATGTTTATTTACTTAGGTAACATCTTCACAATAGCTAGTTTATCTGCCGGAAATAAACAAATGTTCTTAATTTGTTCAATCGAAGGGGGCTTAACTACGTCACGTAACTACGTGCAAAGTAAACAGGGGTGTCTTGAAACTCTAACAAAGATCAAGAGAAAGTTGTGTTTCGCTAAAGGGATAGTACTACTATGAGATAGTAACCACAACAGAGGGTCCTTAGTAGCTAAAACTTGAGCCGTTAATTGCTCCATAGATAACTTGGCGAACTAATCAATGGTTTCTTCTCGAACAAACTAGCAATTATTAGAAACCTCGGAAGATGTAGGTACCCATACCTTATAAATAAATTTTCGAAAGAAAAGGAGTACGCTGCTATCACTTTAAATGATTTAAATGACAACACCAAGTTGGTTAAAATGTAAAAAAAAATATTTTAAAAGTAGTATTTTCTTTATTATTCAATAATAAAATTTTGTTTTGTTTAAATACACGTAAATTGTTTCTTGATTCCGTTTGAATTTCTGATTTCTAATATATGTATCATAAACGTTTATTTTATGTAATAATTATTTACAGTAGTACCCAATTATTTACATTCTCTCACCACTTACTTTTATTTTTGTATATTTTTATAATATGCATATGCTTAGGTATAATATATATGTAATTTATTTTTCTGTTTGTTTTCCCAGTACACATTACATCCCGTTTAAGGAACCATTAATTCCGAAACATGTACATATTTATCCATAAAAATAATCGTATGAACAAAATATATTTTTTTAATTGCACCACGCACTTGGTGGACAGAAGTATTCACCGCCAAAACCTCCACAACCCTCACTCCATGAACTTGAGCACTCCTGCTAAGTCAGCAAACATAGTGATCCACTTGTGGTGACTTATGGCAGATGCGTTGATTATCCAATGAATGTTTCTCATACCCGCCTCTCAAAGTGCAACGAAATGACATTATGATAGTCACAACGATCTAGAAATCCCAGACAGAATAAGCTCTGCAAATTTCATAGCGTCATATATCACCGTTTAAGAGCTGTTGCTGCTTTCAACGTGTAAAAAGAAATCTGTTTTTGATGGTGAGACGTAATTCCATTAAGTCAACACTTCCAGGCTTGTTTCTTGAGGTGGTTTTGTCGAGCATATGCCGTAGGTATAAAAAACATGAACCATCTTTAAATATCCCAGAATTTACATAATACAGGACCTTGTATGAACCTCTTGAATGGTTTTGGGTTCTCTTTCACGTATTACTTAATATTTATTGTAAAAGATATACAGAAATCGTAAATTGATTTAGACGAAGGTCGCCTATTATAAGATATCTACCCTTTTGGTAAAAGGGTTTTTCTCAAAATTAAAGACTTTATAGAAAGTGAAAGCTTTTGGTATCGTATTTATTAATGTAAGTTATACGGCGAAGAAATATTCCGGATTTATTTTGATAAAAATTGAATATTATAAAGTAAACGGAAAAATTGTTCTTATTTGAGGATATCCAACAACGTTCTATATCCCCTGATTTTCTCAGAATACTTTATGAATTCGAATTTTTTTTTTTAAATCGTCGCAGGTAGGCAATAATGATGCAATAGACAATCCCCAAATTTTACACCAGAGTCAAAAAAACTTTTCTTAATTTAGAAAAGAAAACGCTAAGTTTTAAACCGGTGGTTATAGAAATTATATTTTTGAAATGCTTGTTTAAAAACATCGAATGGTTATAATTAAATCTTTTAATAGGAACGAAGGACAATAGTTTTGGACTCTAGACATTTTTTTGTGTACGCCGATAATGTTGTAAACACCACAGCTAAATGAGTACTAAAAATTATTTTTATTTTCGACTGCATAAATTGCTGTAACTGTTAAAGTATATAAATATTCAATCGTTTGGTTTACCTAAAAAAAAATTGTTTATGAAATAAAACAGAAAGGATTGTAACGAGAATGTATGACGCGAATGAGAATGGAAGTAGGGGTATGGGTAGGTGTATGGGAAGGGGTATGGGTATGGGTAGGGGTAGGGGTAAGGGTATGGGTAGGGGTAGGGGTAGGGGTATGGGTGGGTTGGGTAGGGGTAGGGGTAGTAGGGGTAGGGGGTAGGGGTAGGGGTAGGGGTAGGGGTAGGGGTAGGGGTGAGGGGTAGGGGGTAAAGTGGGGGTAGGGGTAAGGGGTCCGGGGAGTAGGGGTAGGGGTAGGGGTAGGGGTAGGGGTAGGGATAGGTGTAGGGGTAGGGATAGGGGTAGGGGTCATTACAACCTCAAAACATTACTCCAAACCATTCATGATTAGACTAAAATCGTTTTGCTTACCTAAAAAAAATGTGTATGAAATAAAACCGATGTAAATGTATTGACAATTGTTTAAATTTTTTGTAATGTTAACAGTACAAATTATACCACAAAAGTAATGCTTATTGACAAATCCTTATTATAATGATCAGATAAAACAAAGTAAACGATTTTTTCTATTATTTTGTTAAGAACACAAATACAGTGAGTATTGTAGTAAACACACTTCACTCATTTTAAAAAGTTGTGACAAAGCGTAGTTAACGACAAGTGTTATTAGAAAGCAAACAAATTAAATATGGTAACCACTGTGAACACTCAAAATCAAACCCTAAAAATGCTGCAAGCGCTGATTGAATGTGCAATGTTTCTGCGCAAGCGAATTTTGTCGGTCCTTTTAAAATTAATTATTGTCGTAACCGTCAAACACAGGCTTACGTTTTTTAATTGAGGATTAAACATCAATTAAAAAACGTAATAAAACGACGAGAATGGCGTATAAAAAGTATTTTCGCGCGTAATGGCGGTTACAGCAGTATTGCTTTCCTGCGACAAAATAATGTAATCTAAAATAAATTAAAACAACGTTGTACAGTTTCATACAATACGGCATGTTTAAATATACGTTCAATACATGTTGCATAATTATATTATTGTATGGTTTACATTACCTGCCTCACTAGGTGAAACCTGTTCTAAGGTACTAATGATACATTTATCTAACCGGAACCATTTAATCTATGTCATCCCCATATGGAGAGGTGAAGAAGGAGGGTGAGAGGGACGTTTGGAATTACTTAACTATTTAAATTAGGCCAATTTACCGGGCTAAAGCAATTTTAATCTTTACGTACCTGAAGGTAAAAAAATTAACGTACGATCCGAAGGGGGGTTACTAGGGTCCCCCATAAAATCGTGAAGCGACCGTGACCTAATAATATTCCTTTGACACTTTCCAGTAACACCCAGATATTAGTTATTACCGTTTAAACCGGACATCGCTCATCTTCGGCCAGCAGTCAATCAAATGTAAAACGGTAAAAGAGATAGTACGAAAGCGAGCGTGACTCAAATATATTGCTTTTAGCCCTTTCTAGTTAAATCCACCTTTTACCACCGCTCTCGCGGAATGGGGAATCGCTCATCGTAGGGGAGGTGAGAGAAATTTTGCCGGAAATTTATAGATATTTTATAATATCTAGAAAAAAAATTATTGCAGATCAATTACCGAAAAGTTTTTCTAGGATTACTTAAAACATATAGAGGACGCGATGTTAAAACAACTTAGATATTGTTCGAATCTGTCATTTTTTTTTTGTATTTTTCTTTTAGATTTCTCAATTTTCGGAATTTGCCAACCACCTCCTAGAAACAGACCACACATTCAATAAAAATACAGGAACTACTTTACTGCATAAAAATGGAACAGGCATTCGACTTGATAATTTAGAAGCGTTAGAAATAAGGAAAGCCAAAAACACTAATACTAGACTCATTAATAACCAAATAAATTTAAATAAAAGTACAATTCTTGAATTATTCCCAATAAAAAAAGTACACGCCCTTCCCTGCCAGGTACCTGCTGATCTCCCATCCTCGGCCCTCCACTCGCCCGCTTTTATCAATCCATTACACATGTGTATCTTAGTTTATAGTTTAGTTGTATACTGCCCTGACGAAGCTATGGTAGTAGCGAAACCCGGTTGGCAAAAGTATATAACGAATAAAAGTGTTGTAAACAAAGTTATTGTTTTATTTTTTAAATTATAATGTCACATCACCAAGTTACCGCTTCATATGAAAATATATTTTTTTTTATTACTTTCTATTTAAAGGTTTTTCATATATGTGAAGTTAGTAATAATTTCCAAATACAAAGCATAATTATAAGAACAGTAAGTAAGTGAAGCATATTATTATAATAAAAGTACAGTCACAGTATTCACTGTCCTCCTCACTAGGCAGAACTGTTCTGAGGCGGCCTGCACTTTTTTTTACTAAATATCCATTTATCTTAATTTGATTTTATGTAGTTTGCAAGTTCATAATCTCTCAGATATCAGCCATGTTTTGACTCTATTTTTAAGGATATTTTTTCTGTCCTTTTTTTAATTGATTTGGTAAGGCATTATAAAGTTTCGCAGCATGAAATTTAACATTCCTCTGTCCAAAGATGTATTAAATTTGGGTATAACCAGTATATTTTGACTAACTGCCCTGGTTGTGCATCTAGTTCGGCAGTGGAGTATTCAGATATATTTAAAAATGTTTAAATAAGACATCTTTTTAGTGAAGTTTTTTAATGTTAACTTTAAAGTGGGGTTAATGTATTCCCCCTTCGGAACGGGAGTGTTAAGTAACATTTCGATTTTTAATGGTGTTCTTTTTCTGATAGTATATTCTGTTCTGCAACTAGACAAACATATAAAAATTTAAATTATTAAGACTCTTTGACGGATGTTGAACCCATGTTAAATTAAACTTACGGATGTCGTCATATAATGATAATTTTCCAGCAAAATGGCGCTATGAATTTATTTTACGCCAGAGTAGATAGCAATTTGTTCACTAGTTAACTTAGTAATGATAATTTATAAACTATGTCGTTATGCCTACGTCCTTAATGTTCAGCCTAAACTTCCATGTAATAATATAACTCGTTGTGCGCTATGAACGTTGTACGAATTACTGTCGCTCGTGTTGTAATTGATAATAATGTGAAGTAGTATGTAGAATAATACACCTTTGAAACTATATTCGAGAGCATAGTCAAAATAACAAACTGCCCAAAATGAAAAGGGAAACTTCCATTCATGGAAGAGTAGTACAATTTTGAAGGGTTGACATTTATGACAAGATTCACCAACGGTAAAACATGTAATCGTATACGAGAGCAGACAACGTCAGAAGTAAATTCTTTGAACACCGTTTAAGTGGTGATATTCGTATTTGAAAGATTCGTTCCTTACTTTAACCTCTGAACAAATATTTGTATAAATTGGGTGGAGCTCAGGGAGTTAAATGAATTGATCGGTCATTTGCGCTTGTTTCAATCGTCAGCCTCATCCAATGTATTTTTTTCGTTCACTTGTCTTCTGTAGCCAGTATAGTTTGGACACGTAGCATTGTGATAGATACAGTTTTTTATTCTTCTTCTTTTTTCCCATAGTTTTATAAATATAGCATCTTTTTTGTTTGTTTGTTTTTTATGTACATGTATGATTGTTTCAGTAATGATTCTAATGAAATGGAACCCATATAGGCACTACCTGTAAGTAATTGAATATATATTATTTAAATTATGTAACAGCAAGAAAGTTTTAAAAATTTTAAGTTACAGTTTAAGCAAGCATTATTGTAGTAAAGTGAAACAGATAGAAATAACGAAGATTTTATAGAAGTAATATTCAATATCTAGATCAATCACTAATAATTTTACTTCTTTCGCATAGAATGATATTTTATTTCACTTTTGAATTTCTTTTGATAAAAGATTGAATGTGCGAGGACCAATAAAACTGCTGTGTGTTTACATTAATTTAGTATTAGGCTGAGGAGAATAAAACACGCCATTAGTCCTTTTACTTATTCGATTTTCGTACTTTTTTAATTTTTTTTTTCTGTTTATAAAAATATTTTTCATAGGTTGTAAAATAAATTAGTTTATTTTAATTTTATTTTATTTATTTATTTATTATGTTAAAAGATAAACATAATTATTTTACTTAACTACATACACAAATATTTTTCTTATCTTATGTTAATACTTATATTATATACTATCTTACTTAATATTACATTACATTATTTATATATCTTACAAATTATTTCGATCTTACGTATATTTCCTATTTTACATATAATTCTAATCTTACATATAATTCCTATCTTACATATAATTCCTATCCTACATATAATTCCTATCTTACATATAATTCTTATCTTACATATAATTCCTACCTTACATATAATTCCTATCTTACATATAATTCCTATCTTACATATAATTCCTATCTTACATATAATTCCTATCTTACTTATAATTCCCATCTTACCTATAATTCCTAACTTAAATATAATTCCTATCTTACATATAATTCCTATCTTACATATAATTCCTATCTTACATATAATTCCTATCTTACATATAATTCCTATCATATATATTACACATTGTTATTTTGCTCTTTGATTAAGAGGCATAGATTATATTCGTACAGTTTTCTGATTTTCAGTAAGTTCATTTCTTGGTACAGTTTTTTTTTGTGTTGGTGGATTATAATTAAAAGTTTTTTTGGAAATTTTTTCTGTAGAATTTGTAATTGGTTCAAGTATATAATACGTGTGTTTCTCCATATTTCTATTAGGTAATTTAGGTGGGACTGGATTAAACTAAAGTATGGACCACTCTTTACGTGTGCTGGTAAAAGATAATCTATTCTACCAAATACACCAATTAGTGAGATGATTTTTTTTTAGTTTTTGGATGTGTTGCTTAAAGGACAAGTATCAATATGCCCAGGTATTTTTCGTCATCGAAAATGTATAAGTTTTTTTCTTCTACTTGTAATGGTTTATGAATCGGCATTTTTTTCTTTGGTGAGCTTAGGATCATGTAACCAGTTTTTTTTTAAACATTAAGTGTTCATATATTTTTATTTAGTCAATTGTTTAATATATTGACATTCATTTGACATTTTTCAAATAAATTTTTCAGGTTTTTTACAAAGTAAAATATTCCAGTATCATCTGAGTAGTAGTTTATATAGTAATTGTTTATGGATATTTAATCATTTAGATTCTTTATACAATGTGTCTGTTGAAAATGTTTAATTTCTTTATTTCGGTATTCTATTTACAGCACTTTGGATCTATTATACGGTTATGAGTCAAATAGGTATTATTACTGTTGTGTACTCTGACAAAATGTGAGAAGAATTAAAGGAAAAATATGATTACAAAAAACATTGGAAAATAAAACAAAAAATGAATGCCACGAATAAAAAAAATTGGAAAACATCAAACCCTCGGAATGAGTAGGAGGGAAAAGGATACGGAAATAGGAAAAGAAAAGCGATTGGGAAAATAAATAATTAATAAAGATGGTCAAGAGGGGAAGGAAATGGAACGAAGATAAGAGAAGAAGGAGAAATAATGGGACGAAGGTGAGCGAAAGAAAGGCAGATGGAAGGAAAGTAGGGAGAAATAGATACGATGAAAATCTCTTTATTTGAAGCGGGACTTTGTAAGTAAGCAGTTATCGATTTTATTTTTTGGTTCAATGGTTTCAATTTTTTGGTTAGGTTAGGTTTGGTTTGGTTAGATTAGGTTAGGTTAGGTTAAATCGTGTTGACTGAAAGTTTAAAAAAATATATATTTCTTAAGCATTAACAATGTAACAATTTCTAGACATTTTGTTTGTAGATTCAGTAGCATTAACTATACATTTTTGTTACTTTTTTTTATATACCCCCCCCGAGAGTCCCAACTGCTCCCAACCATCTGGGGCCAGTGAGACTATGGCATCTTCAATTGGGAAATGTTGTGAGGCCGAAGGTATTAGGTAAGATAAGGCTAAGAGGAAGGTGGGGAAATACCTGGATATTCAGATCTGGTCACCAAACACGGCTAAAAGCCATTTCAAGCAACGTTTCAATTCTGAATGGTGGGCTTTTACCAGGGCGATACTGACAGTATCTTCCACTCTGAAACGTCCGCAAATATACTAATTAATATTTTTGTATCAATTACTTGTGAAACGGCACAAATTAATTAAATAAAATTTACTTTCGCACGCCGGGATTTGAATCCGCGACCTTCGTATTCGTAGTCGAGAGCCTTACCACTCGACCATGGAGGCCGTCAGTTTAATTTTATTACTGCGTTACCGGTTCTGACACATCTAAAGAACAAAAACGCAGTAGCGCAACAATAAAATGAAGTAACAAAAGTACATCGTGAATAAAACTCTTCATACGAAATAATTTTTTATTATTATTATTGTGAAAAAATTTTATGGTAGGATTCAAATTTATTTATTTTTAAATATACATAAATGTTGTTGGTGCTATTGCATTGCCAGTCTCACTGTATTAAAGTGGTAGTTTATAAGGGTGGTTGTTCAGCTAGGTATATATATTTAAAATGACAAATAAAATAAACCAATTAAAATATTACTAAACTATTAGTAATATACTACCCTGAAGAAGCTACGGTAGTGGCGAAACCCGGTCGACAAAAGTATATACATGTATATATATTTTTTTATTGATATAAGAATTACATATAGAATATTTAATAGTACAGATATAATAGCTAATTAAAAAAAAGTATAAATTTATTTTACAAAAAATGCCCAACTCAATAGAGAAAGATTTCTCGTGTTTGAGTTGCGGAGCACTGCCATCTAGCGACAGTAGTGAATAAATATAAGTACATCAAGAATATGTTAGTGAAAGACTAAAAGTACGTGATACTAGAAATACAACGATAAGGCGCATACAAGATATTAAGATAGTACATTCATATTTCGAAAGACCTGTTCGAATATTTCTAGAGGATATGTTGCCTTTTTTTTAAATTTACATAAATTATTTACAATTAAGAGTTTTATAAAAATTAAGAAGAAATTAAAACTTGTAATTACTGTCGGAATTATCTAATAATTTTTTGATTTGTGATTTGAAAGAATTATAGTTTTTTTTCCGATTTGATTTTATACGGGAGGACATTAAAAAAAATTATACCTTGATAGGCGTAATGGAGTTGAAAGGCACTAGTTTTAAATTTAGGGATTTCTAAGTTGCCACGTGATCTCGGTCGGTTACTTATTTTTGTAGAAGTTTTTGAATTGAAATGGTCTTTGTAAATTTGTAACAATGTGTTTGTTCTTTTTGAAGATTTTTTTAAACTGAGGACTCTAAAAGATTTATACGGCTGTATAGTTGGAAATATCGATGGTTTTCGTAGGATGACGACTTTCAAAACCAATCTCTGTATCTTTTCAACAGGTAAGAGGTTAGTTTTAAAGGTTCCCCCCCAACCGATTATACCATATTGTAAAATGGATTGCGCAAGGGAATAGTATATTGTTTTTATCATATTAGATGATAGGATGTTTCTCAATCTAATAAATATGTAAATAAGTTTTCTTACTCTGGTTACTGTATTTTGTACTTGTTCTTTCCATTTTAGTTGACTGTCTACTAAAACACCCAGATACTTTATGGTATTTTTGCCATTGAATATTTCAAATAAAAGTGATGTAAAGAAAGTTAATGTTTTATTTTTTTAAATTAAAGACTACAGTCTGAGGATGATTGTCTTTTGAAACCTTATACATTTTACTTATTACCCGTGCAGAATTACCTCATTCGTGGTATTTCCTAAGTTAGCAACCTGTAAAGTATGTAATTGTGATAGTCGGCTGTCAAGCGAAAGATTTAACATAAATAAAATAAAAAAGGGCTCGCTTGCTGCTTAAAATGTATTTTTAATGGTCGTTCTGCAGAAAAATTGAGTTAAATTAACGAATACGAAGTAAAAATGTCACGACCGCCCCTGCGAACAAAAAAGTACAAAAAAGTTTGGCCTCTTTCTCCGTTTTCTCGCTGCAAAAACTCTTCTGCTATCGCCATAATAAAGGGAAAGAAAAATGACCCAAGTATTCTTTTCTCTTTTAAGGGTGTTGAACAATGTGATGAATTCTCTCGCTGAATATATTTATGGGGAAATAACTCAGGGCGTCCGGCTGTCAACCGGCTCCGAGATTGTACGTAGGACAACTTGCAGTTTGTTGGACAACGATACGATCTACTGAAGGTTGTTTTGATGATGGGTCAGAACTGGGTTTTGAACAGTTAGGTATATGATGAATAATTTATTTGTCAAGTTATAATAACAATAAATATTGTTAGTTTATTCGAACCCAGAATATACATATATATTTCTCGTAAGAATAGGAAAGAAACGAAGCGATCCAACAAAATGAGAACATCAGAAATTTTAAAAACAATTTTGCAATTTTATATAACACTAGCTATATAGTTTGGAGTAATTTTTTGAGGTTAAGATGTGTTACCCCTACTCCTACTCCTACCGAGTAATTTTGCTGTTATTTTGAACGTTAAGTATGCAAAATTTCATCAAGTAGAATCAATATTCTGCTTTAAGGCGTGGGACGGAGGGATGCGATTGGTTTTTGGATATCTCATGTGATAGTGATCTTCCTCTTACTTTGAAGGTCAAGTATGGAAAATTTTATCAAGCTCGCAATGAAACTGTAGATTTGATTGACAAAACGAACAAATCCACATGAACTTTACTTAATATATATACTAGCTGATGTGTACCCGGCAATGTTCGGGTACAATAATTGATTTGACACCGAAAGTAACTATGTCCAAATAATATTTCATTCCAAACATTTATTTTTTCAAAATATATCTAAATAGTAAAGTTCTTAAGTAGGTATTTATATCCTACTCGTATTTTCCATTTTGAAAATATTCTACCTAAAAAAAACTTCTTTTTAATATGCAATCTGTAGTTAACCAGAGTATTATATCTATGCTCTAACCTAAATACAACATTGCGGGTTCAATGTTTTTCATAATAATTTTAAAACGTTGTAGCAACAGATTTATATATTGGATTTCATTCAAACTACTCTCTAAACCTTCCGGGCACTAATAAGGACAAACTGTGCTATTTTCAGTGAAACCGGTGCAGTAATTTTCGATAAAATCGAGGACAAACAAACTTACATTAATTTTTATATATGTAGATAGATAAATATGAGTTTTGTTTAAGATTTTTGATATATTATTTCACCGAATTAATAAATCAAAACGAGTATATTGTAGATAGAATCTCCGACATATTGTCAATTTTGTCTTGCTTCCGATGAAGTTGATGAAACGTTTTCAAAAATCAAAATTCTTTCTTGTGTTAATTTCAATGGACCGTTTGGCGTCCAATAGTTTAAAAGTTTTCTGTAAATTGGAAACATCTTTCTTTTAAATTAAATTAGTAAGAATCACATTTCTGGAGCAGTTCTGTTCAGCGATCATGGATAATATTTTCCATAATGGTATAATGGACGTGCGACTGAAGTCTTGCGTGAGAGAGACAGCAAGAAAGCGAAATAACTGTAGCTATATAAAGAGGTTGCATCCAATGTGATACGTTGCGTTAATTACATATTTTTTAAATTTTTTTTTTCGCCTTACTAGTATCGTGGCAAAATCTTGATGTAAAGCAGGAATGCACAACCTTTAGCCGGAGTGCCAAATTATCAGCTTTAAATTTGTTCGCGGGCCGCAGGGGGTAAGATACCTCCAACTTTACATGGTTAATTTTGCAGACGGTGCCAACGCTAGTGTTGATTATTTGATATTCCTTTCTGTGTTTTTTAGAACAGTATCGGTGGCTAAAATGTATAGTTTTTTACTGCTAAATATGAGGATGGATTGGGTATATTTAAATGAATAGAATTCTAAATAAAAACAGATTAAGTTTATTTCGCTTTAGTCGCAATGATATTTATCGGAATGAGGAAACACGGAAGATTATAATACGTAGGAAATACTGGATGCTATCGGCACTGGAATGAAGTTTCGCTTTCTCGTTAGCCCTGACGTTAGGTTAGATCGCTCTTGACTGCGCATGCGCGCGTCGGTATTGCCACTTGGCAAAGAGTGCAAGTGAATTAATTTAATAGTAGTAGTTCCTACAACTGTAACCATTAAATAAATCAAACACAGATAATGATTTTTTTCTATCTTAACGATTAAACAATTAAATATCGCCGGATTTTATCACTCTGAAATATTTAGGAATATGTAAAAATATACTTGTAATTTTTGGTGGCTGATTCAAAATTCTGAAGACAGAAAAAAAATTCTAAAAGTTGCATATTTGGACCCGTAAATTCGAAAAATTGCTATAAATATTTAAATAAGAAATAACGAAATCCTCTTCTTTTACATGTGTTTTGTGTAATGGTGCTTACAAAAATAACATTGAATTTTTTATTTATTTATTTACGTCCAAATTGGCTTTTACATATTTAACTTTTTTTATCAGTTTAATATGATTTTTTTAATATAAATTCAAATAAAAAATTAACATAGATAGGAAAATCAAAAATAAAACAAGCAAAATGCATACATGTATAATATTGTATACAATGGCAAGGAAAAAGTATAAATAATTAGAAACAATAGAAGTCAATATTTAATAGAGATTTTTCAATGATACATTTATGGATCAACATTTAATTCACAAAATATTTTTTAACAATACCTTCGTAGCCACAGAATAAAATAAATATCTAATTATCTTAATAAAAAATTAATCAGTTCGAAACATAGGTGGGTCATTTAATTAATTAGACTAGTTCTGCTTAAGGAAGTAAATTTAAATAAGTTCTGTTTATATTTTTTTACTGAAGTGTTATATATGTCGACAATATCTTTATAATTATTACCTAAATTCTGTATACTGCGAACGGGCCTATTCAATGGCGATACAGTATTGGAATTTTTACAATAATAAGGTAAATGATGCCTTGATGTTGATGTACGTGACACACGGAAAGAAATCACACATAATAAATATTTCAGGGTTGTCAATAATTGAATTCATAATTTTGTGTTCATAATTCATAATTGATCGCATACTCACAAAAAATACTAGTCATGTCTGAGATAAAATAAGAGCAAATTTCGGTACATCTGAGGTCAAACCAATAATTGTTCATAACAGAAATACTGCAAAGTTTAAAAAAATTATTAAGACAAGTGGGTCATACAAAAATACCCGCGAGCCGCAGGTTATGCATCACTGATATAAAAGGTCACTATATCAAGGTCAAAGACTGGTTTCCATAATAAAATAAATTAAAAACAATATCCGAAATATAAAAGTTTCACGAAACGAACATCTGCGGTTTAATATTAATACAAATTCGGGTTGCACAAACACAGATAATGATATTGGAAAAGCATGTTCTTGGAGTTGTTTATTTGAGGGCGAGAGACTCGAAATCTTTATTTTGAAGTGCTATTCAGTCTGGAAATTTATCTGGTCTGGTGATTTCGCAAGGTTTGAAGCAATGTGAACGGCTTAGAGTCGTTTGATTTTGATAGAGGTACGGAAAGGCTTTTATCAAAAGACTTAAACCGTCTTTGAATCCTGTCGGGAAATTTACGGAATCATTGATTTATTTGGTTATTAATGTCGGTTAATTCAATTTTATAATTGTAAGCTACGGGAAGGGAAATCAGGTTTTTAATTTTTTTATTTGTTTAAATAGCGATGTCTGAAACATTTCATTAATTTGTGTTATTTCACAATTTATTCATTGAAAATAATGTATAATATATTTGAGGCACGTTGCAGAGTGGTAGATACTTGCAGCATCGCCGTGGTGAAAGACCACCATTCAGATTCGAAACGTTGCTTGAAATGACTTGAGCCGTATTTGATGACTAGATCTGAATAGTCAGGAACTTTCCCACTTTCCTCATCTCGGTCCCTTCTCCTCCCCGCTACCTTCAGCCTGACATCGTAACCCAATTGGTAATGCAATATTCTCACCGGCTCTAGACATTTGGGAGCAGTTTGGACTCTTTTTATTTACAGGTGAGCACTAAAAATGGCGCATACACGCCACTTTCAAAATTTTGTAATCCAAGCAAAACAAGTGATGATTTACCTGTAATTTGTTTACGGGTTGTTAGAAAAATGTTTAACATTTCCTGTAAATAAAATGATTGAACTGTATTCTTTTTAATTCTGTGAAATACATACTAAAATATTTAGATATATCTAAACCGGACATAACCTAATGTAGAAGAGGTGCAATTCGAAAACCAGTGACGACCTTTTTGAACGTTTTATCTAAAGTTTCAGTATGTATTTCATACAGATCTTAAAAGGTTACAGTTAAATAACTTTTTACTGACAACCTTAGATATTTTCCTAACTACCCGGATAGAAATTACGAATAAATAGTTTTTACTATTGCTTGCGTCAGCAGGCTACAATGTGCGTATTTTTTATTGTTGGCCTTTAATAGTGACTTTAACGGTAGTACTAAGTTTACAAAATATAAGAACATGAACTGTATAGCCTATGTAATGCCGTGGTAAGTAAAAACAAAGTTATTACCGTAGTAGTCCAGAATGAAGGGTCGAGTTTTAATGAACCTTTTAGCATATCTGCAATTGACCGAATGGACAATTTTTTTGCTAAAACACTTGTAGACACTTATTGTATATTATAATAAAGTTTTGTAAAAAATAATAATATCTTTTGAAAATATTAATTTTTCTTTATTTACTGTGTTTTTACTTACCAATGATGAAAATGTTTACCATGTAATTGAAGTTAGTAAAAAACCAGTATAATATTTGACGGTTTTATTTTTATTTATACTGGGTTTTTACAGGTTTTAACACTTACGTGAGTAATAAAAATCCATTTGTAAAAACTCAAAAAAATATACACAAATTAAATAAAATTACAAAAACTCACTCAATGACACATAATACGATGGCAACAAAGAGAGACAGAGGTGATGTATAATATATTTATCCCTATCATTGTTACATATTTTTAAATAACAACAGGATACAAAATATCGACAAAAATGCCAACATTATCACACTCCATTGTATTATATAGTCGACACACTTGAGGCAGAGGACATAATTATTTATTTAGGAGAATATTATTTCTGAATGTATTCAGGTCGAATGTGCTATGGCGTCTTGAACAATAGGATTAAGGTACATTTCATTACAAAGTACAGGGATAATTCCGCAAAAAACTAGACTGAAGAAGTGTAAATTTGTTAAAAACAAATACTTTATCAATGTGGAACGATTGGGATATAAAAAAAAATATTCACAAATTTATGTAAGAAAATCGTTCCGATTATTGTTTATTTATTTATTTATAAAATACATGAACTTTAATGGAGACATTTACATACCAGGCAGTTGCCTGTTTCAATTTTCATTGTGGTAGTTAAAAAAAAAGTTTAATTTTTTTGAGGGTAGGCGCAGCTTTTCAACCTTTATGGACTGCACGCACAGTTAATAGATATCTACAAATATTATCTGATTTTATGTGATATGAAATTATAAAAACAAATAAAAATCTAATTATATCTTTAACGTTCACTTACGCAGCCCCTTTTTAACGTAACTATACATCTTAGTAAGGATATCCTGTTCTTAAACGAAGCAAATGCTGGCTTCCGGCTCTACCGTTTGAGTCAATGATACTGCATTCTTACTTTAGTAATAAGACTTCATCCTTCCGGTGCCATTTCCTCTCTATCCCATTAGGCCTTATTAAATCAACCTCTCCTGTAAGGACGAACAAACGCCCCCAGTTTCACGGGGGTGGTATATAAAGTAACCTTATTTCTCGCCTCCTCTCAGCACTTAACCCTGTGGATGATGAAATTTTTTGACTTGCGTTTTTCAGAAATGATAATGTTTACAGTAAATATTGAAAAAGCGGTAAATACAGGAAACTTCTTAAATGGAGGACTAACGTGATTGGTGCTAACAAAAAAATGTCCAAATGAGCGAACCCTGATGCACAACAATAAAGCTTTTTAACAATTTTATGTCATAGTTTTAATTTGCATATATATATTATAATAACAGATCGATACATTAATTCAATATGGAAATAACTCAAAATTTCGGGGTTTTGAGTTTATGATGAAAAGTGGTAAAGAAACTTTCCCTTCCTATATTTAAATAAAAAAATAACTCTAATTCGTACTAATTAAGTAGTCTTTATGGAATTAAATCAGCACATTCTTAGTTCAATGGAGAAATATGTCAAATGTTCCCGTGTGGAACTTGATAAATGTAGCCATTTACACCTATGATATGATAGATTGATAAATTACTTACATTTTGCATCTATTGTTATGTAATAGGTAGACAAAATTACTTTGCAATCGTCTTTATGAAAAAATTTCAAATCCAGTTTTCTCATATGAGGTATTTTGAGTTAGTTCCCTATTTAACTAAGGTATCGAGATATACAATGTAGTATATCTGTTATTTTACAATTATATTAGGTTGGGTTAGTTAGTATAAAGCGCACTTGAGGTGAACCTTCACAAAACTCCGCTTCAGAAATTTACTCTTATTATTATAACTCATGGAGCTGGCAGAGGAAGGATGAAAGTAGACTGAATCTTATAGAAAAGAGATCCCCGAGGCGTCCTTGTGGTAAACCACGCATAACCAACTGAAAAATGTTGAGATTCGAAAAGAATACAAGACTGATGTGAGCGTAATATTTTAAGAAAAAGACACAAATAAAAAGATATCGGTTACAATCGACCTCAATCTAAGAATTACCAATATCATCCGCAATTAATTCTCATATTTTTGGCTGCTGTCTTTTTGTATAATTGAAAGGTTCTACCCGAATTTATATGCTATCTAGATAGTGTCTCGGATATACCTATACGATTTTTATTTATATGGGACATCTATTGACTTTTCTATAAGTCTAGAATGAATATTCAATTTATCGAAACAACTTATTGAAGCTTATAAACCCCGTTGTAATATTTCATCATTGAATAAACCAATGACAACAATGAAATCAAAAAAATGAAATATTAACAAATTTCAATGAAACAACAGAAAATAAAATAAAGTGTTGGCTGCTGTCTAGATTCGCTGTCGGAGATGTTTTCAATATTGCAATTAAATCCGGGTAGAACCTTGCATTCGCACAAAAAGATAGCTGTCAAAAATGTCGGAATTTAATGAGGATGATTTTTGTAATTCTTTTTTTTTTATATGAATACCGCACAAGAGTCCCAACTGCTCCCAACAGTCTGGAGCTAGTGAGACTATGGAATCCCCAATTGGGGTATGTTGTGAGGCTGAAGGTATTGGGTAGGGGAAGGAGAAGGGGAAGGGGAAGAGGAAGGCGGGGAAATACCTGGTTATTCAGATCTGGTCACCAAACACGGCTAAAAGCCATGTCAACCAACGTTTCAATTCTGAATGGTGGTATTTCACCAGGGCGATACTGAGAGTATCTTCCAGTCTGGAACGTGCGCAAATATAATATTTATATTATTTTTAAATTAATTAATTGTGAAACAGCACAAATCAATTAAATAAAATTTACTGGCGCACGCCGGGATTTGAACCCGCGACCTTCGGATTAGTAGTCGAAAGCCTTACCCCTCGACCACGGAGGCCGTCAAATTCTTAGATAAGCTCAGCGATAGAGTGCTAGTTCCGGTAAAACAGAGATCCTGGATTCGATGCACAGATGCGACTGATACCTTAGGTGACCTATGGCAGAAGTGTTATATTCCCCTCCAAAAGTTGAAACTGCTTCTAGGGACTTACACATATTATTTTTCTCAAACAACGATCGTTGTTGGCAGTTCTAGCCTACCCCAATAACAACGATTTGGCGTTTGCTGGCATCCATAGGGTTAAGCCCCTCAATCCCACTGTATCCCCACGTATGGTTCTCCATTATTCTCGTGCTTTCCATACGTTTTCCCCCTCAAAGTCTCAACTTTCAACAGTTAGCACAGCGTGGCGTATAAATAGGAATGGTTATTTGATTGTACGTATTTTTTTACGACATTTGATAGCTAATTACAAAAAAGTTTCCTGCAATACAGTGGCATTTCGTAGACTTTTTAAACGGGGGTTCAATCAGAAATTCAAAAGACGTTATTATATTTCATCAAAATGTACTTACTGTCGTTGTCCTTCTGCGAATCGTCAAATACAGCGGCAGTCACATTAATTAAAATAAAGTTGGTGGGAGGTTGTACTAGTATAACTAGCGACTTGAGACAATACGGCGTTTGTCGAAACTTTCTGAACCTGGAAATAACTTAACTAAAAAAGATTGTATTTTCCGTACGAAAACAAAATTATGCAGTATAATCTATTCGTTTTACTAGTAAAATAACAATTACGATTAAAATCCAGCGATTAGAGAAATGCAGGAACGAAAAAAAATGCAAATATTTACTAGTAACAATAGAAAAGAGAATAATAACATTTAATTTGTATCCTTCTTTTGTAAAGCTCAGCCGCCGGCAAAGTGATCGATAGGGTTTGACGAGTGTCACCATTTGGGTGACACTCGGCGAAGGCCAGGACAAGAGTGTTTTCCGATCTCCGGTAGTACTGACTCGTCCCAGCTACTCTGTGGCGCATCAAAGCAGCGAACCCATGCACCCTTCCCTCTGTGAACATCTACGAGACGCTGCATCACCAAGGGAGGCCGAGAAGCGCCCCGTATGTTCGATTATACTGTACGTGGAGTGTGTTCATGACGCCTTGTATGTATCTTGTCCATAATTAGCTTGTGTAAAAGTTCATGTAGTGTATATGGAATATTTGGGTTTTTCATATACAGAATTTGACGGTCTCCGTTACCATCCTTGGCTACTTGTTATTTCACAATTTATTATTTAAACATAATATGTAGTAATATATGCAGCATGTTCCAGAGTGATAGATACTTCAGTAGCGCTTTGGCGAAAGAAAACCATTCAGAATCGAAACGTTGTTTGAAATGGCTTTAGCCGTGTTTGGTAACCAGATCTGAATAGCTAGGTACTTCCCCACTTTCTTCTTCCCCATCTCTTTCCCCTCATCAATACCTTCAGCCTCACAACATACCCCAATTGGGGATTCCACAGTCTCACTGGCTCCAGACTTTTGGGAGCAACTGGGACTCTTGTGTGGAATCACAAAAAAAAAGAAGTTAGTGATAAGATAGAGCATTTGAAAAAAGATAACATCTTTACAGGTGATTTTAAAAAAAAAATCTATACAAATCATCGAAATATTATTGTTAAATTACTTCGCGATCACCCTGCACCTTGCTTCCGATTCGCTGCTTGACCAATCAAGTGCCACCAATGAACCACTCTCACACCCGGGTATATACACTTAGGGCTATGTAATTTCAGTTTCATTGTCGATAAATCGACGTTTATTGAAAGAACGTTACACAGTTTCATACAATAGGCATGTTTAAATATAAGTACAATATATGTTACGTAATTATATTATTGTATGGTTTACATTACCTACCTCCTCACCTGTTCTGAGGCAGGTAATACTGTTAGTGTTTCATGAACATGATCGTTCTCTACCCGGAGAGCGCTTTGCTGTACGAATTAACAATAAACCGCTTAAATTAATGAACACTCTAACGATAGGGCGTAAAGGTAATTAATAAATAACGTTCTGATTTCAAGTCTTAATTTGAACTTGGAACGATCCTACTTATTTATGAAGCTCCTTTTAGCTATTTGTAAATCACCTTTAAAATTTAAAAATATTAAAATAAAATCTATTCTATGGTTTCATGTCGTTCAAAAAAGTTCATTCAATAGTTCAGGGATCTGGAATTGTACGTTTTTGCGTCATGAAATTTGCACAGATGTGTCTGTCTTATATTTCCAGATTAGCTCGACTATAATCATCTCGATAAATCAAATTTACCCATTGTCATTTAGTTTGAATTATTAAAAAAAAACATAAAAATATTGTGAATATCAAGCGCGAAACCGGGTTGTAAATTTAATATGATAAATATAATTAATATAAATGGTATCTGGAAACTCGCTGAACAAGCGAGAAACTAGTAAATCTTTATTAAATTTGGAGACCTTTTAGTGGTAAGTATAACTTTTTTGAAAGACTTTGTTTTAAATAACTTTTTTTTAAATCATTACCAGCCGGTTTCGCTTATCCCAAGCTAGGTCATGGTAAAATATAAAACTAAACAAATACACAGAGGTTATTTAATTCCACATGGGAGGACCTGCTGAAAATTACTTCCCTCTGGCATCTTTGGAGATGTTTTGTGGGTGGTTTTTTTTTAAAGAAAGGCAGGAGAGGAAGTTTTGTGAAGGAAAACTGTATGAGGGATGGGTAGGATCTGGGGATCATTTTGTCCAGGAGTGACAGACGCACTGTAAGGCGATCGGTTGAGAGATTCCGGCTGGAGGGGTCAAAGGCTCTCCCTCAATCGGCCTCTTCCGGTACCGGGTACCCCCGCTAAGTCACCAAACGTAGCGAACTATTTGGGGTGATCTATGACAGAGGTATTGGTTACCCATCTCCCAAATTGAGTCTTATATACGGTTTACACCTGTATATCGTAAAATATTGCAGATCGCTGAAACATTTTGAGTTCGCAAGTCAAGTTTTTATTTATCACCGATATTTAACGCAAGTTCGGGAAAACTTCGTTAACACTTAACGAAGTTTCAGACGTGGTATGGTGCCGATATTGATTTTAGTTGCTTTACCGCACCTTCTCGCATTATATTCTGTTAACGTCAAATAGAAAAACTTTACGACTTATTTTTATTACCCCTTTTTTGATCACCCTGGAAATCGTCAAGTGCCTTAATTTTTGATTTTGCGTAGGTATTTTTGGAATGTCGCAACATCTAACCTAACCTAACTAAACCTCACCTAACCTAAACTAACGTAACCAGGCAGTTTCCGTGAATATCGCACAAGAGTCTCAACCGATCTCCTCTCCGGAACCAGTGGGACAATGGCATCCCCAATTGGTGTATGTTGGGATGTTTGAGGGAAGGGGAAGAGATAGGAAACAATATAGAAAAGTACTAAGTTATACAGATCTAGTCACTAAACGTGACAAAAGCCATTTCAACGAACGTTTCGATCCAGAATGGTGGTCTTTCATAAGTGCGATACTGAAAGTATCTTAAAATCGAAGCTTTTATTGCTGCGGGAAATTTATTTGAAAATTGACATCAAAAATCATTTTAACATGAGAAAAAAACTACGTTTTTACACTGTTCTTGAAATGAGAGACCGGCCGGGAATGAGTGTTACAATCTAAGTAGCGATTTAGCGCCATCTATTTCGATGTAGAGAGACTATTAAATTAAAATATTTAAATAATCGTTCGAACGTATTTTAACAATAAGATCTGGCATCATTGAATTTGCACTGCCTTTCTGTCTACAATTTTTGAAAAATACAACTAAATTTAAAATAAACGTCATTTCAGTCATATCCCATGAAGATTTGAGAACGATATAACTGCAAAAAAAATTGTTAATATATTTCAAAGGTTTTTTTTTCAGTTATAACATGTTTGTCACTGAATTGAACCCAATGTATTAAGCTTTTAATATTGACATTATAAATTTGAACAAATTTCGCGGCACAAGTGAAATAATGTATGTTTAACTCTGTCAATACCCGCCCATAATTCTAATTCCACATTTCACGTTGGATCAAAAGGAACGGAATAATATCGTGGCGCATTTATCCAGTCCACTTGATCAGGTCCAAATCCAATGAATAATAAACAAATAAATAAATTGCTTCACGGTAGTGATGTGGATTTCGATACTTCGATGTGAATCGATTCATTCTTACAAAAATAATTCGTTCACATGGAATTGGTATAAGTCGAAAGCAAATTTCCATGTCTCCCTTTTCTATTGTTGACCTATGTTTTTAGATCAATCCGTTTTACGAGAAACAAAAATAGTTAGCAATTCATATCCAGAATACGGAATATAATAATAATATAATATATCATAATAATAAAATATAACCAGACAATTTCTTCGCGGAATTCGCCTTTTTTTATTGATTTACTTTTTTTTTCTATTATTTTTTTTTACTAAGGTATGAAACTGGCTTAGAACATCGAAATAATTGACACAATACTAAGAAAAACCAAAAATACTTACTATCTAAAAATAAATAATCAATGGAATTTTTACCCAAAAACGCTAAATTCGCAATTTCTATTTAAAATAAGAATAGTGACGGTATACATTCTAAATAATTATTTGTCTATGGTTTTGACATGAACAATTGAACGCAGATCGCGTTAAAAGCGCCGCGTATTATCTTTATGTCTGACTATTTAAAATAAAAATGTTTTAAGAGATAATGATCGTGATTTTTTTTTGGCTGTAAACCACCAAAATATTAACGTAACACAACGTTTGTTACAAAAGCTAAAAAGCTCCACAAAAAATTACGCGAATAACGCCAGATCTAACGCGAAATTTTCAAACCTTACAAATAACATATCGTTAATACCCATTTGACCTTACGATCTGACAATGAATGCGTAGAGAGAAAAAAAACCTAAATAAATAAACTAATTTTCGTGACGCTAAAACTCACCGTTCTACATTTTCAACTTACACATATAATAATAGTTGTCTACTTTATAATTAATTTCATTTCATTTCGTTGCCGGCAACCCGCTCGTTTATTGGCATAAAATTTTAACATTTACATTTACTTTACCCGGCTCACTAGACGATGTCTGTTCTGAGAAGTGGAACAATAAAAATAAATATATAGAAATATAAATGAATAAAAATGCTTAAAAATAAATAGGAATAGTGTAAAGCATATAAACTTAAATTTTAATTACAAAGTTTAAACAGTGTAAATGCGAAGCTACAAAATAAAAATTAAAAAATTATGATGGTTTGTATACCTATTTGTGTTTACTAATACGTCGTTCTATCCTCTCGCTTGAATGGCCTGACTTTTAATTAGTTTGTTAGGTTAAAAAAAAACTCTCATATTTTTGTAGAAAAAAATTCAAGTAATTTCAGATTAAATAAAAAAAAAATTATTTAATAACTTTTATTTTTTATTTTTATTTATTGTATACTATTAATTATACACAATGGGAACTTGTACCCGCTAAGCCACTACAAATCCAGAGGTAACGGGTTCAAATCCCGGCTTCCGCGAATAAACGTTATGTAAACATGGCTTTTGGCTTTAGTTTCCTTGTGCTGTTTCACATTAAAAAAAATGATTATGCGAAAACAATTAGGTAGTATACAATTAATTAGTCATCAATTTTCGATGTGATGAACTTCGATATTTGAACGGTATTTTTACGCACGCGGTTCGATTTAACTCGTAGAATTTATTTAAGTCATCATTTACGCAGATTCGTTTAAAAGGAATGAATCATTATAACCCGTACATCGCCAATCATCACTGCAATAACCTCCAATAAAACCGACCCTCGTCTTTCAACCAAACATCAAAGC
Source organism: Halesus radiatus (assembly GCA_022606495.2). Lineage (NCBI taxonomy): Eukaryota > Metazoa > Arthropoda > Insecta > Trichoptera > Limnephilidae > Halesus > Halesus radiatus. Next base: position 10,749 of record JAHDVE020006481.1, on the reverse strand, counting down.
GGATTAATCCCCCCCACATTTTCCGATGACTTTCTGAATGAGGCGCTTTTGGAAATCAAAACCGGAATTAATGGCACACGTGACTGAACTGATGATGCGTATCGTTTTTACACATGCTTTCATCATTTGTAGCCTCATTGTGGATGCGGCTACAGATGATCGTCAACTCTGGGTATTATCATAATTAATTTACAAATCTTAAAAGTAGTACATTTTTACTCCAGCATAATGGGTTGTGCAATAACAACCCGTCAAGTAATTCCAACAGTATGTACACAAGACAAAAGACAATATAAGGTTCATCAATGATAATGCGTGGGAAAATAGATAGAAATTGCTGCACTTTATAGCTTTAATATCTACGTTACCGGTAGAAGTGTATTCAAGCAATGCAACATTTGATTCAGAATAATTATTATATATTAATTTTGATTGAAGTGGCGTGAACTGTTCTATAATCAAATATATAACTAGTTTATCTGTACCTGTCTTCCGCTACTTGTTGTGACCAACTGATTAAATGAGCCTATACGTTTCTCACCTGTTTGTATAATATGTATTTTATAATAAGCAATGAATACTCAAAAAATACATTCAATTAAAAAATCAAAAATTATAATAATCAAGTTTAAATCCGTAAGGATTTTCAGGTATTAACTTTGTTAAGCGAGGAATTATTGCATACATATTCCAATATAGCTGAAAAATTATCTTCATTTTGAAGCAACGTACAATATTAAATTCATTATTTATTTTACACTCTAGTTTTTTGGAATAATGACGGGGAACAAATTGTAAAGAGGATATTTCACCACCTTTGACTAAAGTTTTCAGTAACTAAAAAACAGACATTTTCTTAACGGGCAGCGTTACCTCAGCTATGGTAAAACGGATAATATACGCTACTATGCGAGTATTGCTATATAGCCGCTTACTCAGAAGTGGTAAAATGGCTCTTAATTCTGTTAAATCAAAGCATTGGTTGTGGTCCTAAGATGGACAGTAGATATTATTATCAGAAATCATTCTTTAAAAAATTCTGTCAATCTTGAACTACATTTATTTGAACTACATTTATTTAGTAACACAGCTACTTGAATATATACTCTCAAATTTCTAAGTATTCTTGTTAATTCAATTAAATAATAATAACCAACCAAAAAACATACGCCCAAGTGTGTGACAACAAGAAACCAGCGGACACGAAATTGAACATTGAACCGAAATACTCAATTTTATTAACATCTAACACCTTAAACGCCGAGAGCATAAAAACAAAAGTTCAAAAAAATATTGATTTAACTAAAATTAAAGTCGGAGTCAACGGAGTTAAAAAGATTGGCGATAAAAAAATGATAATTTCATGCCAAAAAAAGAAGATGCAGAAATATTAACCAACGAAATAAATAAGATAACTGGAAAGGAGATTTCGGCGGAAGAAATAAAAAAAAAAGAAACCGTTCTTGATGTTAAAAAGGCTCCAATGCCAATTGACTGAAGAGGATATTATACATGGAATTATACAACAAAATCAAGAATTAAATCAAGAAGACAAAAATAATATTAAACTCATTAAAGAGTTAAAAAACAAATAAAATGAAGGTAAAGAAAACGATACCACAAACTACATCATACAAACAACCGGAAAATTAAGAAGAATATTATTAGACAAAAAAAAAATAAATATAAAATTCCAACGAGTGTACGTCGAAGATTGTAACCCACTCACACAATGCTATCACTGCCTTAAGTTCGGCCATACAGCCCAAAGATGTCTCGACAGGACGCAGCCACCCATTTGCCCCCCTTGTACTAAGGAACATATACTCTCGAAATGCGAAAACAGAGAAATAAACCCAATTTGCAACAATTGCTGTGTGCAAAATAAAAGATTTAAATTGAACTATTCCACCGAACACCGGGTTGACAGTATAAAATGTCTTTACCGGCAAAAAATGCTTCAAATTGCTAGAGAGCGCATCGACTACGAATAAATATGGTAAATTATATCTCCTCATACTAACTTCAAAATGACTGATTTTATATGTAATGCTTTAGATAAAAAACATTTATAGAAGAAAGATTATACCACTCCATAAGAGATTTAAATCTAATTTGCTCTGATAAAGGATTTACCTTATTTCATACTAATATAAGAAGTATCGAAAAGAACTTAGATGAATTAATAATATCTTTAAAAACATTAAATTATTTTCCCGACGTTATAGTGTTAACAGAAACACATTCCGCCGGCGAACTGAATTATAATCTTGCGGGGTACTCTTTCTATACAACAACAACAAAGTTAAACAAAAACAGTGGTATTGCAATATTCATATCTAACCGCTATAATGTACTCAACATTAAAGAAATACACAATTTTCATAATGTTAACCTATTAAATATTGAGTTTAAAGACCAAAATAAATATTATTGCCGTTTATCGCACTCATGCATCAGTAATATCACAATTTTAAAAAAGAATTAAAAAATATATTATTAAATTTTAGAAATAAAAATAATATTATTGTTGGAGATATGAACTTAAATATTGCAAGAGAATACTCTAGTAAGGATAAAGATAATTATCTAAACATGTTAGCGGAACTTAATTATTTACCGTGCATAAATTCATATACTAGAAACGTTTGAGGTCAACGACCTTCATGTTTAGATCATATATTTACAAATATTTCTGATATCCAAAATATTATATCCGCTGTCATTCATACAACTATCACTGATCATTATTCATGTATATTCAATTATAAATTCTGTAATCCAACTTTTCCACCATTTAAACAAGAAAATTTTTCAAAAAAAGTACTTAACATGGATACGTTAAAATGTAAATTAGAAGTAGAAAATTGGCTTGATTTATATCAATGTAATGATGTCAATGTTTGTTGTAAAATGATTGAAGAAAAATTATCTAAATTCATAAATGACTCAACAAATAATGTCATATCCAAATCCAAACTACCTAACTTCAAACCTATAAAACCATGGATAACTCACGGTTTAATAGTATCCGTACGTCATAAGCAAGCTCTTTATAGATTAACTAATCAACAACCAAAGAATGAACATTTACAGAAACATTTTAAAGCATATAAAAATAAACTCTCATATATCATAAAACATACAAAAGAAAGCTATTACAAACAGAAGTTGATACAGGTTGAAAATGACAAAGGAGTATGGACGATTATAAATGAGATAATGGACAAAAAAAAAGTATAAAAACAATGAAATCAGCACTATTATTCATGATAATTCGGAAACATGTTGCAAAGAGAACCCTTTAAAAGCTGCAAATATATTTAACGAATTCTTTGCAAATATAGGAGAAAATCTTGCCAATCTCATACACAAAGATCCAAATATAACAATTCCAGACTGTAATGTTGATGTTAAAATAAAATGTCAACATTTCAACTCACCACAGAGGACGAAATAGTAACTATTATAAACGGCATGAAAGGAGGCTCTGCCCCAGGTTTTGATAGAATTACAATTAACATTTAAAAAAATATTAAAAACAAAATTTCTAAACCGTTAATGCATATAATCAATACAAGTTTCCAATGCGGAGTATTTCCATGTAATTACAAACAAACTACCATAACTCCAATATTTAAGTCTGGTAATCCCGAAGATGTTAATAATTACCGTCCCATTTCAGTAATCTCAAATATTGCAAAAATTTTTGAAAAACTTGTAAAAAAAAGACTTAACCAGTTTATAAAATGTAATAGCATAATTCACGAAAATTAATTCGGCTTTATGGAAAGTAGAAGCACACAGGATGCAATTTCAAAATTAACTAGCCTTATTCACACTTCATTAGATAAATCATTAAAATGCCTTGGAATTTTTATAGATCTCAAAAAAGCGTTTGATAGCATATCTCATGACAAACTAATAATTAAATTAAGCAACATTGGAATAAATAGTAAAGCTCTGGAATGGATAATAAGCTATCTTTTCAAACGTCCTCAAGTGGTAAAAATAAACGAGGTACTTAGTCATAAAAAAACAAGTAATTTTGGCATACCTCAAGGCACAGTACTGGGACCTCTACTTTTTATCATCTATGTAAATGACATATTCATGCAAAAGCTAAACGGAAAAATAATATCTTATGCTGACGACACTGTCATAATAATTGAAGGTACTGACTGGAATTCTATTAACAAGCTAGCAAATACTGATATTAATATATTAAAAAATTGGTTCAATAATAATCTACTCTCCCTTAACACTGGTAAAACAAAATTTATTCCTTTCTCTATCAATAAATTTAAATCAAAACCAGAAATAAAAATTATAATACACCAAAGTAACTGCAACAGAATCAATTGTAATCAAGCATGTTCAATACTTAGTCCAACTTCCAAAATTAAATACCTTGGTGTATATATAGACCAGCATTTTAAATGGAAAACACATATTTGTGAACTTGTTAAACGAATTAGAAAATGTATATATATATTTATAAGACTAAGAAATATTCTTAGACTAGAAAACCTAAAAAGAGTGTACTATGCAATTGTTCAGTCTATTTTACAATATGGAATTATTGGCTGGGGGGGAACATATGATAATATTTTAAGTCCACTTAAAATAATTCAAAGATTGATAATAAAGGTAATTTTAAAAAAACCATCATCATTTTCCACTGAAAAGCTTTTTACAATATTCAATGTACCTACAGTAGATAAAATTTATAAAAAATATGCAATTATTCAAATCTTTAAAGAAAAAACGTTAAATAAATTACAATTTAATATATCCGCAAGGTATCAACAAAACATTAAAATCCCGCCATTCAATACTAAGCATACGCAAAACACATACCTATATCTAGGAATAACTTTTTTTAACAATCTGCCAACTGATCTTAAAATTATAGAAAATATCCATGAATTTCAACATAGATTAAAAAAATTACCTCAAACTACTGTAACAATTTAAAAAAAAAAAAAATTATTATTATTAGATTTTTTTGTCTTTTATTATTATCTTCTCTTCTTTTCTTCTACTTTCTTTTCATTTTCTTTAATAGTGATAAATTACAAAATCTACACGACAAATTCATATTTTCCTGCTATTGTACAACAATACTTTAAGTTATGATTTGATTAATTAAGCGATAATCACTCACCAAACACAAGAACCTTGTTTCTTTATGGTGAGGAATAGCTATAATATATTTTTTGTTACACTATATGAATCATGTCTTATTTTTATATACTCTCTGTAAAAAAAATTATTATATTAAATAAAATAAAAAAAAATAAAAAATACTATTCTTATATTATATCCACAGAAGTTTCCAAAATCAGAGTCATTAATCACTTAAGAGAAAGTTCGTTTTTTTTTAAATCACATTCGTCAAAAAAATTATAATTATTTGTCATTATTCTTTTCATAGAAATGTAGCGGTTGTGTTAGAAACTAATATAGGGGACAAATTATAAAAAAGTTAAAACTTTTATTAGAGGGATAAAACTATCTATATATATTCAAAACGATGATTTTATTTTACAAAATTTACTATTTTTTTTTACCAATGCAGGCATTAGCATGTTTCACACTCTTTAATGCACGCAGTATGCGGATGCATGGCTTTGCGTTATGTATCCCGTTAAAATCTAAATTGAAGAAATTAAATATGTAAGCAAACGCAACCATTGCAACTAGCAAATGAACAGCATGAATTCTTCAAACAAAATCATTTTGTGATGTCGAACGATTGTGAAAATTAAAAAAAAAAAAAAAAAATCGTCTAATTTTTCTGATTATTATTTTTTTTAGAATAGGCACAGCCTTTATAGACTGAACTCTACTGGTCGATAATGATGATTTATTTGATGCAAATATGAAATATTAATATGTGTTCAACAAATATTCTAAATATGAAAAATTTATTATTAATAAACCCTTTTTTTGCATTCGCCGATATTATTTGAACTCACGACATCTCTGTCACTACTTGGTCTACCTAGTTTTTCTCATTTTACCAAGCTTTTCTTTCCGTGTACCTACTGTTGATACGACGGCCAACATTCCAAGATTCCACAATCATAGGAGGCTTTATGCTGCGCTCCCGTGAAAGCCTCGGTATTTCCCATTTCGCACCCCTCGCAACGTGCAACGCGCTGACAGTAATGGGTTGATTTACGCCACTTTTCATCACTTCTGCGCCAGTTCAGTGTACATTGTATATCCGACGTGCAAAGTATACTCGTAAGTCACCCCTTAACCCACTGTGATACAAAAAATTGTTATGCGATAGTATAGTGATGAAAAATATTAAATAAATTATATCCATGTTTAAAAAATACGTTTTATCAAGTGGCACATCTCGATTACAAGTAAGATTTTTATTTTTTATTTAATGTAAATCAAATTTAATACTGTATTATTAAGTTCTGCGAGTAATTTAGTTTTTTTTTGTATTATTGTGACAGCTGTTTCAGCGTTCAAGGCCATTTTAAAACTGTGGTTAGGCCACGTTGGGATGACTTATTTATATGATTCTATTTTAAATTCTATGTTGCTTAAAATGATTTATTACTGAGAAATCTAATGTGATAATGGATTTTCCATTCTGTGAGGTACTTGCATTTGGAATCCGTTTTCCCCGCGTTAAACGCAATGTTTTCTTAATTAATTGAAGACAAAAGAGAAAATCTGTTATTCTCATATCCGAAGCGGCAACATTTCTCGGTTGGCAAATTTGTTTATTATGGCAAAATTTTTATATGAAATTTTCTAGATCAACCTTTCTATTTTTAAATCAAATTTCCGTTCTGAATAAATGCCCCGATCACACGCAGTGATTTCGTTGATGCTTATTGAATAGTAGCAATGAAATCGATTTGTCGAATAAAGTATTCGCTGCGAGTAATTGAATTAGAAGATTTTAAATGTTTTTTCTACGTTACTATCGCACAAGAGTCGCAACTTTTCCAGAGTGGAAGATACTCTCAGTATCGTCCTGGTAAAAGACCACCATTCAGAATTGAAACGTTGCTTGAAATGGCTTTTAGCCGTGTTTGGTTACCAGATCTGAATAGCCAGGTATTTCCCCACCTTCCTCTACCCCTTCTCCTTCTTCTCCGCAACACCTTCAGCCTTACAACATTCCCCAATTGGGTATAACATAGTCTCCCTGGCTCCAGACGGTAGGAAGCAGTTGGGACTCTTGTGCGGTATTCATATAAAAAACTTTTAAAAGTAGGGGATCCAGAAATGTTCGCTTATTTTTGGCCAAATTCATGTTATTTCTGTTGAAATTAGCGGTGGTGTTTGCAAAAAAGTAATTTTACTGAGAAAGAATTTCTTTTAGGAATTTTGCAACGTAATTGGTAGTTGTTGGTTTTGTTACAATTTAAAAAAAAGTATTATTTTAAACTACCAGAATATTACGTAAACAATAAAAAAATTGTGTTAATTATCCGAACATTGGGAATTTTGAATTATTCACGTTAAAATGAAGAAATTCGCTTAAAAATTCATGTCAACGCGTGTGCTATTTTAGTCGAATTAAATGAATAACACATTTAAATCCATTTTTTTTAAGCAAGCCAATGCTCAAATGCGAAAGTCATCGAATGGTCATCGAATGGTGGAAATTCAATGAAAATAATGTTTTTATAAAGTTATATTTTATAATTAATTAATAATTCTGCATCCTTTACAGTTTTAGTACTACTGTAGACTACAGGCATGTCATGAAAAAAAAAACACGGAAATAATAAATATTTTACGAGTTTATTCCACTAAACGAACAAAACACAAAAATGTCAACCCAAATCAACTCCGGGAGCATTTCATGGGTTTATTTTCTATGAGAAAAATTCCACGCACTCAATCAAAATTGTTTGCGATGATGGAATGGAATCCATTATTGTTTTTTGGAGATGAGAGAATGGAGAAAGGTTGGAGTATATATGGTGTCTAGAAAATCGTTGTGCAAGCGGAAATCTGGTGAATCTACGAGTACATCACATCTGGAGTCGTTTTTGTAGTATAACTTTTTTTTTGAGCTTTTGTTTTCGAGTAAATCGAGTCCGAAATGGGAAATTTTTGTGGTCAAATTCTATATATTCGGTTGCCACGGGATTATTATTCGCTATTTTTTATATTTTAAAATCCACCGAAGCGTAAACCCTGCCCCTATAATTTGTAAACCCTTAAAAAATCGAATTGCTCAGTTCTGAAAGGATTTTTTTTGGTTTTCCACACGATGTAGCAGTTTCCCGCTTGTACCACTAGTTTTCGAACAACACCGTGTATTTATTGCAGAATTCTGACTATGGACCAATGGCAGCAATGAACCTGTGATGGTTTTTTACTGCTAATCGCTTTTTTTACTACGCTCGACATTACGGCATTCACCAATGTACGAAAGTTTTACAGAGGCTGCAATACTTTGGGAGATAAACATTATGTTTTTCTTTTTTTTTTAAACAAGGGTTAAGATAACCTTTTTGAGTGAAAAAGTAAAATAAAATTTTGTGTAAACCAGTAATTAATATATAAATCTCAACATGTTTCAGAAGCATGTGGTACAAAATTATATTTCAGCACATTAATAATCCTATTATATTTCGCAAATAGACTAGAGAACAATTACAATACTCGTCTTAATTTGAATGATGGATTAATCGTTCCTAAGCATACAAACAAATACGGACAAAGAACGTTACAACACATATTTCGTAGCTTTTTAAATATGTTACCTGCTGAAATAAATAAAAAATTATATTAAAATTATACAGTTAATAAATATATTGTAAACTTGGCTAGCTGAAAGAAACTATTTGTATTAAATAAGTAGGAAATATTATTTTATTAACGATTTATTGTTTTTATTCATGATTTTATTTTTTTATAGATAGATAAGTAGAAATATATTTTAGCAAGATTATTATGAAATATTTAAGTTTTGAAGGTTTATGTTTGTTACATATGTTTTTTTTATTTTATTTTATATAGATATGTTAGCACCTTAACTGTAAATTTATTATAAGGTTTTGAATGACAAGCAAACTAATGAAAAGTAATTTTAAATTCATTTATTAGTAAAAAATACTTACTTTACCACGACTTTTTTATACGACTTATATTTTATATAATTTCTTTTAAATTTAAATTTTATAAAAGTTAATAAAAAAATAAAAAAGGGAGGCGTCATCAGGACACAGTATACTGAGAAATAATGTTAAGAATAGACAAATAATGAATATAGAAAATTAATAACGTAAGAATAGACTTAATATATATTTTGATAGAAAGCAGTATAACTATTAACTTTATATCTTCATAGAGAGCAATCATTTCGTGGTTAAATATTATTTAATATATACATTTGGCAGTGTGTGTTGTTTGTTTGTTTCATCATTACGCATTATCTCAGCCCTGGAACGGGTTATGAGGTCGAATTAAATACAGAAAAATGTACCTTTTTAACAGTAACAATGTGGTATACTTCAATTTGACTTTCGAGGTCACCGGAGGAAGGAAAGGGTAACAAGTTACAACAAGTGCTACAAATTCGAACACCCCGATGTGTTTTGCTTTTGTTCTACGGCCCGAGTTCCAAACAATATCTTGATAGCATAATTTTACAAAAACACAATAAAAAATCACAGAATCACATTTGGACAATAGTTCTTAGTATGAATCGGAAAAGGCAGTCGAATCAGTACCATAGAGCCGGGGATAGGAACAATTTGAGAAAATAAAGCTGGAATCGCATTTAGGCGATCTTTCAAAAAGTGTTGAATCGTAGAAAACAATTGCTTTTAAATAATCCCGGGGTAGTTTGTCAACCTTAGTTGTTAGAGACTTTCTTCATAACACAGATTATACACGAATGTCACTTTTCGCGTATTCTTTCAAAGAATTGCATTCAGGCCATCATTCTTAATGCGTTACCGAAAAAAAGTACTCAAATTGATGATAACGAGCCTGAAATATGGGTAATCAAATCTCGACCCCAAGCATTGCATTAAGTCCACAATTTTGACGATTTATTCACGAATTTGCAATCAGGTCTTACTCGATTCGATTCAAAAAATACTCGATTCGATTCAATAGGGCTGGAAATATGAGTAATCCGATCTCTACCCCGCTTTTTATGGTCATTTTATAAATATTTTCCAGTCCTAAAAATTATAAATGTTTCCATAAATACCAACTCTTCTTGTGCCACCAATATTCTAATAAATGTAACATCAATAGAAAAGGAGGATAAAATAGCAACTGTAAAACTATCATCTTCATACTTAAATTTTCTAATAAAACTGTGTTCATCTGAAGCGACCTGCCAGGTAAGTATGTTTTTTTTTCTGTATCTGTTTGTGCATAATTAGATAAAGAATAGGAATTAATATTTGTACAGCGCCTTTGATGTGATTTGTTTCAAAAACGGCGCTATACAAATCATCCAATTATTATTATAATTATTACTCCAAGAGTTGCATTTAGTTCATAAAGTTGACGTTTATTCACGAATGTCATTTTAATGCTTCATATTATCGATATTATCGAAGCAACATGATTGTAATATTTAATTATTGAACACATCCCAAACACATTTTTAATTTCAGTTTCTTTTCTGTTTCATATTTCATTTGAATTTTTTTTTATTTTATCTCGAATTATTAAAAAAGTATACGTTATTAAAAAAAAAAAACAAACAAAAAAAAAATTTGATAAACTTAAAAATTACTT